>JANQBM010374392.1:8776-19328 GCA_025594535.1 Erythroxylum domingense
TATGAATATTGCATCAGGAATGAATAAATGAGATTTGGGAATTATGTGAATATATACAATTCTAAAATATGGTTGATGAATTTAGTATAATCAAGTTTACTTGAGATATAAACCTAAATTAAAAATTAGTTACATCCAAGTTATGACGTTTGAATAATCAAAAATTGTGAATAAGTTTACATACCCGAAAAAGTCAATTGAGCATACATTGAACATGACATATATATATATATGCATGATTGAATATTTATATGATTGATCAACTTAGTAATGAGTAAATTATGTGTGTATTGCATGATTAAAGAAGTACAAGTTGAACATCAAAATCCAGACATTGCTGGATAATCAAGGTAGTAGCTTATCTGGAGCGTAATGTCAGTTAACCTAGATGTTTTCTCACCTTGATTGATTTGTTTCTATTTAAATTTCAGTTATTGAACTATTATTAATATGATTTTGAAAATTCTAGACATTGATGGTCTAAGGATTTTGATATTTGGGAATGTATTAGCAGTGTTTTCGAATTAAATGTGAATATGGAAAGTATATACTCAACTGAATGTTTGATGTCGATCTCAGATCTAATGAATATTATAAATGGTTATGCATAATAAATGGAAGATATTGATAGCATATTTTGTGAAATGATGCATTTCATCATATTTTTATGCATGATCAGATAAAGAAGTTATGACCAGTGTGAAAAAGAGCTTATAGCTCAGAAATGTGCACAAAGAGCAATAGGCTCAGTTATTAATGAGCTCGGTATCTACAATGGGTATGGATCAGTAAATGAAATGAGCCAGGTATCCACAATGGATACAGAATAGTAAAAAGATGCTCAATCATAACAAAATAAAAATGAAAGTGGAGACGCATGTGCATATGCATTTGTCAATATATATCTTCAAATGTATCATGTGAAATATTGTGAAGTATTATTGCATTGTGTTGATACAAAAGTATGCAATGTTTGTGTACATGTTGATGATATGAATGATTGAGATAAATATTTGGATTAGTCTAAAATGAATATATGAAATATGTGAAGTTCATGATGTATTGCTAAGATGTGAGGTTTATGGTGAATTTGGCTTAAATTTGTGATATTTGTGTTTCGATATGAGTAAGCATATCAATGATAGTTCACTCACTGAGTTTGTAAACTCATCAAAATTGAAATGTTGATTTTTAGGTACAAGGGAGACCTAGCTCTTAAAGCAATCTAGTGGAAGTCTAGTATTGTCAATTTTGGGAATCAAGAATGTCTCAAAGGTCTGGTCAATTGATATCTTAAGAGTTTAGTAGAATGTGTTTATTTACCTGTCTCATTTCATATAGAACATTTTGCAATAGAGTGGTAAGCTCTCAGTTGTTTTCGGTACTGTAAATATATATGTAATATAATGACACAATGTAAGTTACGTTTATGAATGAAATGGACAAAGTTGATCTTTTAACTACTTATGTTATGTGTGATGCCATAATAAGAGAAAGTGATTGCTCTAACATGCCACTTTCATAGGGTGTTCTTGTATGTCCTCTGGATATTTAGGCATATGCTCTATGGTAGTGGTGTGTTACACTTATTTTCGAACAGTCTTTAGTTTTTGGGGTATAACTCCCGATGTAATTAACCAAATTACATAAAATTTATTCCATTAGAAACTTAAGACATACAGGAATGAAATAAATTGATAAGATTATAGGCCATGTGGGAATTAAAGGCAGAAGAAGGACTAATATGCAATTTTCCTAAAGTTAACTCATGGATTAATAAGATTAAAGCATGTGTGTCCAGTAGAATTGTAACACATAGTCCACTAGAATTGTAACATATAGTCTAATATAATGGTAACACATGGTCCAATATAGTTTTAATAAATGGTTCAATAGAATTGTAACACGTGATCTAATGGGATTATAGCACATGGTTCAATGAGATTGTGACATTTGGTCCAATGGGATTGAAATATGAGTCTAAGACTAGAAATTCATGAAAAGGCACATGGAGAGGAGAGATGGATAACACTTCGATGGATTAACTTCAGATTTTTCTCCTCTCTATTTCAAATTATTTCTCCCATCATTTTTCATTTAGTGATTTAAACAAAACCAAAGAGGAAGGGAAGGAAAATCATTATAAGAACTACTTTGCCAATTTTAAGGTTTAGGACTTCACTTAGTTAATTTCTGTATCTGTATACTTGAATATGTACCAAGATTCATTTGGATGTAGAATAGTTGTTAGGATGATGCTTTGGCATTATCTTACATAGAATTAGTTGAATATGATAAGAGAATATTGCATAATGGAATTTTGTCTAGGGTTTGTTGAATCAATCACATTGTTTCGGTCATAAATCAGCCTATAGAGCTCTAAATTTCGTGATTTCAGTTGCATATGAAAAGTAAGACAAAAATAGAAATCTCTAGAAGAGATTTTAACTTAGTTTTGGCTTTATGACATTGGAAATTGGGATAGAAAATGGTGACCTAAAGTTGCCCTATTTTGGAGCAGCGTGTGATAATTAGCCTATAGCTTATGTGCTAGAAGTCCGAATGGCCTAATCTTTAGTTTTTTGGAAACTAAAGGCATAAATGTACAAATTTCTTGAAAATCACAAAACCCACTTTTGACTTTTTCTATACGAATATTAGGGAACAACTTGACTCCATCATGTGATTTGTTTATGGGCTAATATTTTTCCTATTTTTATACCACTTTAGGGTTTAACTTAAATTGCCTTGTTTTGAGTTTGTTTTCAATTCCGATTTTTACTAAATCTTATCCAACCCTTTTTGAATGTGAATGAAACTTTTAAAACACCTAGAAATAAATGAAATAGGACATACTATATGTGAATTGGGTGATGGACATTGGAATTTAAGATTGAACATAATGCATTCCAAAGAACACTTACATGTACATAAATGATTTGCGTGCATATTTATTGCTCATAAGTATATAGTATGATTATACAAGTGTGATTTTGACACCCTTCTGATGGTGATAAGTTATGACTTGCATGTATGAACATAGATACAAATTTTATGACTTGAAATGTATTTCATATGACTTGTCAATATAAGAATTATGAAATTGGAAAATGGTTAAAGGAAATGTCACAATACCTGTTTTATTGTCTTGGTAGTGGATAAATGGGCAAGCCTATAGGGCTATAGTTCAGTTGCTATAGTTTGACACCGCCAGTGTCCATAGTTCAATACCTTTAGGTATTCACAGTTTGATACCTTCAGGTATCCACAGTTTGATATCTTCAGATATCCAGAGCACCCGTTATCCATACCCATAGAAAATGTGCAGGGTTAAACCCAAAAAGGAAATTTAGAAGTCATAAATAAGAAACACAACATGAATAATTGGTATTGATGGCATTTGGTTTGGTTGTAATGATGAATTGTAATAATGTGCAATTATATTGATAATTTGTACCAATGAGCGTTGAATATCAATATTTGGCTTATAAATAAGCATTTTTGACATATTGATAATATGTTAAAGAATATTTGCATTATGTACTCTACTTAAGTATGCCATCATTGTTTACATGAGCAGTGAATATCAATGTTTGGTCATGAATGTGAACTTATGGTATATGAGTTGTGATATTTCTGAATGTGTGTGTTTGACGGATGACTGCTGTGAGTGGTCATTTAAACCAAGTGTTTTCCCTACTAAACTTTTAAGCTTAACACGGGTGTTAATTTGTGTAGGTCCAAGTCATAGGAGTGAGGTATAGGGAAAATCTGTAGGGACCAAGGCCAACAGAACAAAAAAAATGTCCTTTTGGAATGTTTTTTTAATTACAGATGGTTGCACATGTAATGAAGAAAGGAAATTGTATGTTTTCTTTTGAATTATCATGTAAATGTAAAGATATATTACTACTATTAAATGATAATGTTAAGCATTGGGTAGTTTTGTAATGTGTATATGTATAGCATTGAATATAATTGTATACCTTGAATGTGTGTATAGAAATTTGGTTGCTTCCGTATAGGTGGTGTTACATCGGTGAACTTAAGCAATCATTCATCTGGGCAAGAAGAAAGTAGAGGCAGAAGGCAAGAGCCAACACCTAAGGGCTTAAGTTTGGAAGGATACCTACCACCATCTTTTGTGTTTAAGAAGTCTTCATTTTGTTTGCTCATCTTTATTTCATCTTTTATTGATAATGTTGAACTCATTTATCTTTTGTCTATTAACTTACTTTCTCTGTTATTGTTCTGTTACTTTTTAATCCATCTTTAGTTTATTCATTCTATTCATCACTTCTACAATTTTTCGGTTGACAGTAACATACAATTAAAGTGTATGGAGATAATGAACCATGTTTATACTATTTTGGGCTGGTCTCTTTTTCTTGAGAATTAATGTAGCTATTTTAGTTAAATATGAATGATTGAGGGATTATCTTGTTATCTTATGTTTGTTATAGTTTTTGAGCTAAATGGATGTAATAGCATGACTAAACTTTGCAACATTTTAGTATTAAATAAAGCATCGAGAGGAGATGTTTTATATGGAACTAGAAATTGTAGACGCTTAGGTTAAGAATTAAAAATATATTAAGTAGTAATTAAAAGTCAGCTAATTAATTTAGATAATAACTTGTCAATTATTTGTTAAACTGATTTTGATTGTTTCATCAATTATTTTGTCTATTCATTCATACATTTTTTTTGTTTTATTTCATTGAGTTGTAGTAATTTTCTTATTAATTCACTATTGTTTTTATTTGGTTTATGCGAGAAAGGAGGTCTCTGAAAGGTGAACTTACTCCCTTTATTAACAACCTTCATCGAATAAAAGGATCTTTAGGGGACTTTGAAGACAATCTTGAGGGACCAGACCAGAAGAACAAGAGATCGGTGAGAGACAACCAGTAATGAAGGAGATGCAAGACTAGTAATCGGTACTGCCACTACGTATATATGATTAGGGGAGGTAGCTAAAAACTATTAATTAAAGAGTATCCACTACAACATATTGCCATCATTCTATGGGGTTCCCAATCAAGACCCTTTAAACTTAATTCGGGAATTCTATACCACTCTCTAGACATTCCTGTTAGATGGTCTAGAAGAAGATCAACAAAGGATGAGGTGCTTCCCATACACATTAAAGTATCAGGCTAAGGCATGGTTGATGACCCTTCCACCTGGTTCATTGACGATATGGGGAGAGGTGTATAACAAGTTCATAGGAAAGTTCTATTCCTACTAGAACACTTCTAAGCTACAAAAAAAGATAGCTACCTTCACTCAAATGGAGGGAGAGACATTCCATGAGTTATAGGAATGCTTCAAACTTCTTCTCATTCAGTGTCCACAACATGATTTTCCACTCCATATGTAGAACCAGTTCTTTTATGATAGATTGACCCAACAATGTTAGTATATGGTGGAAAATGCAACAGGAGGAGATATGGGAGAGAAGACAATTGAAGAAAAGTATAAGAACTTCGAAATGTTAGGGGCCAGTTCTCAATAAAAGAGCATGAGGAGAAGAAGAGTTGGAGTTCATGAAGTGAGCTCGAATCAAGAACTAGCTATTTAGTTAGCTGAGTTAACAAGGCATTTAAAGATGCTGAGTACAAGACTACCCTAAAACATTCAAAATTAAGAGGTATGTGGTATATATAGAACTTGTTGTCATAAAGCTAATGTTTGTTCGTATTCTTATAAACCTTTTGTAAATGGGGAAGGACAAGTGAACTCACTCAAAGGTTTTCAACCAAGGGAGGAAATTGATCTGTACTCAAACACCTATAACTCTAGTTAGAGAAACTACGCTAATTTTTCATGGAAGACTAATAATCCACCAGTACAGCTCTAACCACAATACCAAAAATTTTCAGAGGCCTAATTATTACGAAGGGCAATCCTCACTTCAAAACCCACCAAGTAAGCCTTCTTTGGAGGAAAGTGTGAATGCATTTATTCAAGTCACAACTCAAAATTAAGAAATGAATAACAAGAGGTTCGATTCTTGATAGTTTTGCATTAGTGTGTGTTTTTCTAAGTATTTGGCATGTGTTTCTTACATAATAGTTTATTATTGATGTATTTTAGGATTCATTTTGTATGTTTTTGTTTAGTTTGATCTTAATTGTTGTTCTTTTCTGTTTAATGCTAATTTAGGGTAAGAATTGATTATTTTGATATAGGAATGGAGGTTGGCAACTTAAAGATTGAGCTAGAGACCAAAAGAGGAGAAGAGAAGAAGAAACATTCAAGAACCCACGATCATGATTCCTACGATCGTGGGATGTTTAATCCTAGAACATATGCAGGGTTCAATTAATTTTTAGGTTTTTTGGACTATATAAGATAATAAACCTATATGGATGAGGGAATATGTGAACACTATGTATAGAAGAGCCTCATTGAGTGAAAAATCTAGATTTGGAGTCTTGAGGAAGGTGGAGATTCAATGATCATCAATTGGGGGAAGAGCCTTCCAACACCGAAATTTCCAGATTTTGGCAAAGAAAAGAAGAAGTTTTCTTTATTTAATTTTCTGTCATTTTTATCTATTCTAATCATTTTATGATGGATTATTCAATTGTTAGGGATGTTATAGACACCATGAGTGGATGATTTATTTTTTAGAGATTACTTTTAAACTATCTTATTAAACTCCTAATTTATTGATTTGACTAAAAGAATGTCTTTGATGAATGTTAAATACCTTTATATCTTGCAATAGATTAAGAGATTGAGTAGGGTAACCTATGTAGGATCGTAGAACAAGAGTTGGCCTTTTGTAGACCTACATTCATCACGTTAATTGATTAGTTGAAAGAGAGATCTTGGATAATTTAATTAATCACCTATAAGATAACTTAATAACTAGTTAAATTGTTAGAGTTATTTGGTAGATTGAGAGATTGCTTAATCAACTTCATTTAATTTGATTAGGGACAGTTAATTACACCTTGAAACAGGGTAGTTAAAAAATTTGAACATCTTAGCTAAGACACAATTTGATTAATAAAATAGGAGGGAGACAAGATAGGGAAAAAAGTGATCTCTAATTGCTGAAATCTTGAATTCCAATTTTTTGCGTTTTGATTTTATCAATTATTCATTGTTAGTCATTTAGTTTTAATTCAATTTTTCAATTTATTTTCCTAAATCAATTTCGGTTCTTAAACAAAGTTTGATATGAATTAAGTGCTGCCTAAGCATCAATCCTTGTAGGATCGATATCTACTTTTTAACTATAAGTCACGACCCCTACACTTTGTATTTTTTAAGCGTAAACCTAGTAGATAACTTTGTAATCAACAAGTTTTTGGCGCCGTTGCCAGGGATTATTTATTTAGCATCTTTTTTAGTTAAGATTATTTTGATTAAAGATTTTTTGATACTTTTCCTTATTATTTGTAGGTGCATGAACACAAGGAGCATGCGAAGACCGATAGAATTTAATAAAGATGGGTTTCTTGATACTAAAATACACGGAAAAGAGTTAAGAAGAGCGAAGTGTCAAAATCTTACACAATGGGATATGGCTGAAGAAGGGGAGCAAGGAGGAGCTGAGAGAACAATAATAGACTTCATGTGGCCACGAATTAGTCCTCAAGGAGTTGCGAGGTCAATAGTTCAAGCTAACAATTTTGAGATCAAGTTGGCACTCCTCACCATATTGCAAAATAGTGTGCAATTTTATAGTATATCAAACGAAGATCTGAATACCCACATTGCTAATTTTTTAGAGATTTATGACACCTTCTAGTTCATTGGAAAGTCCAAGGATGCAATAAAATTGAGATTATTTTCTTTCACTTTGAAAGATCGGACAAAGGTGTGGGACAATTTGCTTAATTAAGGGCAAATAAATACTTGAGGGTAGCTAACCCAAGTATTCCTTACGAAGTACTTTCTGTTGACTAAGATCATAAAGGAGATCACAAATTTTTAGTATAATGATAAAGAATCTCTCTATGAAGCCTAAGAGAGATTTAAAGAATTATAAAGAAGTTGTCCCCATCACAACCTTCTGAGGGAGTTCCTATTGCAGATGTTTTACAATGGTGTGAATCCGAGCACGAGAGCAATATTAGTTGTAGTCGCTGAAGGTTCATTAATGAGGAAGACTATTGAAGCAACTCAAGATCTTTTGGAGGAGTTGGCGAGCAACAGTTGCATGTGGTCAAGCGAAAGGTGTAGATAGGGGCAGAAGGAGTAAAAAGGAATGCTCCTTATTGATTCTGTTACTGCTTTGCAGGTACAAACTATAACCCTTAAGAAGCAGTTGAACAACATACAAGGAACATCTTCATCTACAACTAAGGCAATGGAAATAGTGAGCTATGTTGGTAAAACAACCATGACTCAGTTGAGTGTTTTTTCTTGGGAGCTGGTGGTATAGAACAGGTAAATTACCTAGGCTAGTTGCAAAAAGGTAATAACTTGTACTCAAATACTTATAATTTGGGGTGGAAAAACCACCCAAATACTTTTTGGATAACTAACAATATAGGTGGTCAAGTGAGACCGTAAGGACCTCCAGGATTTCAGCAAGATCAAATTGGATCGATGGAGAGCAAAATGGATAAGATGATGGAGGTTTTAGAATCCAAACTGGCAGTTCAAGAAGAGAATCAGAAGAGGATGTTTGCCAGCCAGAAGAGGATGGAAGAAAAGTTTGACCAAATTGTGAAGAATAATGCCTCATCTATCCACAATTTGGAGGTTCAGGTAGGTCAACTAGATAATGCTTTTTCTTCTAAAAATGTTGGTAGTCTACCGAGCAATAATGAGGTCAAACTGAAGGAACAGATCATGGCCATCACTCAGGCACAAGAAAAGGACATTGAACATGAGAAGAAAGATAGAGACAAGAAAGAAGGACAAACAGTTTTAGAGGTCCTTCCAAGTGAGATAATAAGTGAGCTGATCAAAGAGCCTTAAACTAGAATTCCATATCCTATTTTTGCTCAGTGGAAGTCAAGTTTAAGTAGAGCATTGAGGAATTTTAAGGAGGTTGAGTCAAAAAAGACTAAGGATATAAGGAATCAACTTCAAACAAAGCTCACTTTGAAGGAACCGGCCAAGAAAAAGGAGAAGGAGCACATAACAGAAGGAAATCCCAACATAGCACAGAAGAAAGAAGACTTGCAGTTTCAATGGAGTCAATATAGCCAGGGCATTTGCGGATTTAGGAGTAAGTATCAATATGATGCCTTACACATTTAGTCAGAAGTTGGGGTTAGGAGATCCAAATCCCACAAAGATATTAGTGAAAACGGCTGATAGAATAGTTAACTAGCCATTATTAAGAACGTGCAAGTACAAATTGATAGATTCATCGTCCCTACATATTTTTACATATTGGATATTGGAGAAGATGCAGAAACTCCTACGGTTCTTCGACGACCGTTCCTGGCTACTTCTCACTCGATCATTAACATTGAAGGGGGTAAACTAACTTTGAAATTAGGAAATGAGCAATTAAACTTCAAGGCGTTAAAGAAAGACTACTCTTCTCCTTTACCCCCAACGGATATTAAGGAACCTGAACCTTGAGGAGAATGGGAAGATATTGAGGATTCTAGGAATGCATTCAAAAAGAAACGATCACATAGGAGAAGGTGAAGGAAGGAAAACCATAAGGAAGGTGGAATCCATAATAGGGTAGCTCATTTGCAGATTTTGAGATCAATGATTGCACTACCACTGCACCGCTCATTTGAGCCACTGTAAGCAAAAAGAAGAGTCAAGTAACTGATGTTAAAATAAGTGATGCATGGGAGGCAACTCATGGAATTCTATTTTCTTTTGATTGTTCATGTTTATTTGTTTGTTTGATTTATTTAGTTATGAGTATGTTTAATTTGAATTTGCTTAGTATTTATTTAGATTTTGTTTGAATTTTAACTTGTTTTTTGTCTTTAAATTTCTTCTTGGTAAGATTACTTTAAGGTGCTTATAGGTTATGGGATCATTGAGAATGCATGCTAGGCCTGGAAGAAGGTTTAGAAGTGGAAGAATTAAACCAACCCATAATCATGGAAATTGGTAAGTTTCCCACGACAGTGGGAAATCTCTCCAGAAAGTTTCTGGAGAGAAAATCCATGATTATGGGAATAGGTGTGATTCCCGTGACTGTGGAAAATCTATCTAGAAAGTTTCTGGAGAGAAAACCCACGATCATGGGAATGAGGGGTATTCACATGATCGTGGGAAGCCCAATATGAGGAATTTGAATTTCCATCCCTTCTTTTTCTTTCATTCATTCTTTAAATTTTCACATCCTCTCTCTCTAAACCTACGAAACTCACTCCCCTACTTACACAACTCCTTTAATTTACACTAGATTCTTGCTTTTTTCTTCATCTCTTCCATTAATCTTACAATCCTTTGCTCTTATTATACATTAATCATTAAAAAATACAAGGATTTAGGTCAGATTTTTTTCTCTCTTTCTCTAAAAAACGAGCTCATCCCTCTCTTCCTTAATTTTGCAAGTTTTCATCTTCCAATGGCTCTAAAGAAGATGGTAGCTCAAAAACCTACT
>JANQBM010374809.1:0-19315 GCA_025594535.1 Erythroxylum domingense
TGAAAACCTTAATTAGTATGATATAGTTCATTTATTTTATCATAGAAAAACATTTATGCAGCAAGGAACAATTCTTTAATTTCTTGCTATTGTTCGAATTTGGCAATAAGCATTGAGAAACTACATGATCATCAATTTGGTAGTTTTCGAGAATATCATACTTAATATAGTAACAATTATTCATGCATATCAACAAGTAACTTCTATGATTTTAATCTATAATGCTTAAGATAACCATGAAAGTCACTAAATTAATAGTTCCCTGATCTTTTTTCTTAATAGTATTAGAAGTTCAACTTAGTTTTAGTATTGTGCATAAATTTAGGGATAACCCCACCAATTTTTAATCAATTTTTTACGATGACTTTTTAATTAGAGTTTCCCCTACAAATATTTGCTTTAATTTTTTCAAATGGGTTTTAATTAGGATGCTACAAATACTTTTAAAGAAAAGGCAAATAACAAAAGGAAATTTGTTATTCCTCCACATCTCACATTCATCATTTTGTTGAAGCTTAACACTGTGAACGTTCACCTTCGATCTACAACATAACTTTGTAAGTATTTTTGGGTCTTTTCTCATTGTCATATGTTCTTAACTATTATATTTCTATTATCAACAAAGCAAGCATACAAATGTTGTAATAAGCAACTATTTTCACTTGCTATCAGTATATAGACATGTTAATGGGCTGGGTCGAGTTTATGATGGCCCGTGAGCTGGCCAATAGCCCACGCGGTCCAGAATGGGCCAACCTATGGCCTGAGTTATGGCCTGGTAGGCTGGCCTGGCCATTTATTTTTAAAAGAAAAAAAATTAAAAAACGACATCGTTTTAATTAAAAACAACGTCGTTTCGAGAAAATGGGTAGAAAAGGGCTTGCCATCCCTATCAATATGTCTATTTCCTACTTATAGTATTGTATTTAGATTAAGGTGAGGTTCCAAGTTTTGATATCATAATTAAGTATTACAATTGTTAGTTTAATATCTAGATATTTGTATTAGTTGTAATTATTTTGGTATAATAAAATTAATAAAGTAGCATATATATGTATGGGAGACATAAGTGGTATTGTTATTGCAAGAAATGAGATGCAGGCTTTTTTATTGTAATTACTTGCAATTTATAAAATAAAATTTAATTATTAAATATGATTTCCAACTTGGCTAGTGTTTGTTTAGAATGAAAGTTGTTGTAGTAAGCAGAGAAGAAGAGTTTGAAAAGAAGAAGGAAGTTCATATGTATGTGCAAAGGTTGAAATTCTAATGTGGTACTCATCCATTTAGTGTAAGGTATATTTTGGCACGTGTATCGATTTTTGGTATATGTTGTACCATCTAGTGGTATACTTTATATAAGATAGTAGTAGTTTCTAAATAATGTTATGGTATGTGTGGTATAATACAGTAATGTACTAGAGATTGAGAAATAAAATAGAAAATGAGAAAAGTTATTTAGATATGACGATCTCATTGTTATAGGACATAGGACATTAACATAGAGGTGGTAGTTCAAACGGAGATGAAGTTTGAAATTTTTGATATTTGATTTGTACCAATAGTATGTAAGGTATCATATATTTGTAGTTGCTATAAGGGGCCAAAATAAAGATAATAATAAATAGTTTAATACCAAAGCAATTGTGTCATTAAGGTCAATCATACAAATTATAAGAGTTAAGTAAAATGAAATCTAGATCCAATAGAAGAAATAGTTACAATACTCAAATATATTGTCGATCCAAAGAAGGCATTTAGAATATAATAAAGTCTAAAAATATGTATAATCATAATAGATTTCAAGTATTGGTGAATTCGAGAGAGGGAATCTTTTATATTCTTCTCATAAAACAAATATAAACAAAATAGAATGAAATCTAGATCTAGTGGAAGAAATAGTTGCAATACTCGAATATATTATTGCTCGGAAGAAGGCATTTAATCCATAATCAAATTTTAAAATATGCATAACCATAAATTGATTTCAAGTAATGCAAGGTTTATGAGGTGACATCAGGTTGTGAATTGCAAATAAGGCGTAGATTAGGGGGGAAAAAACAACTGTTGAAGAATTAGGTCATGTATAAATATATGGTCTATTATAACAGTCATATCAAGAAGAGTAAGACTAGAAGGAGACATGAAATTTTTGTATAAGATGTTTATTTGAATGAAAAATAGATTTTTCCATTGAATTGGCTATGATAAGAAAAGAATCTTTAGTTTTTGGGCAAATGTGAGGAATTAGGCAACTTATATTGAAATTGGTGATGCAGTCATGTTTGTTGCTATGTCTCATGAAAAATACCAAATGTTGTTTCTTCCATTTTTAAGTATAAATCATTATAGAAATCTATATTTCTTAGTGTAAAACATCATGCCTACAAGTGCTATAAAAAGTTAAAAGATATATTTATGGATATTGTATATGATGCCAAATTCACCAAACAATTTGTGAGAAAATAAAATGTAATGGTTATGGAGTTTTACTTGAGAAATAATTTTTGGATTAGGTTTCTATTTGATGACTATATATGGTGGGTTCTAGTGTTAGGGGATATTGTTGGGCAAGAATGATGATCACACAAAGAAGTAAGGATATGAATGTTTTCTTTAATGGTTATATGCATGTCAGTAGCAAATTAAAATAATTCTTTTAGTAATACAAGGAATTTATTAGAAAAAAATATTGAGCATACAATAGAGTTTGAGTACTTACATATAAGAAGTAGTTTATCGTTGGCTATATGATTTGATATTGACAAAGAATTTCTTAAGGCATACATCGATACTTTGTTTTATATTACACAAGAAGAACTAAATATTTCTGTAAACTCTTTAAAGATACACAACCTAAAGTTCCCTGGTTTGAGCTAATATGGAAGAACCCTTTATCCCCTAAGCCAACATTTATCAGTTGGTTAGCCATTAAAGATGGGCTGAAAACTAAAATATAAATAGTTTTGATCCCAGATGTTTGTTGTGCAAAAGGGAAAATGAAACTTTGAATCACTTATATTTCCAATGTAGTTTCTCAAGTTATCTGGACTAAAATTTAGAATACTATGCACATACACTATCCATATAGTGATTGGGTAAACATTACTCAATGGGCCATCAAAATGACAAGCAAAATGAAGAAGGATCGGGTAATTCACAAAACTACTCTTTATTGTGCTCTATATACAATCTGGAGGGAAAGAAATAAAAGACTGTATAAGGGAATGGAGATGGAAGCTCAAATTCTGGCTGATTCTACTATATACTGTAACAGAGAACTTTTCATTGGATATGAAGCTCATTTTAAAATCAGTCATCACATGAAGATCTTTTGGAATATCTGAAGGTAGTCATCGGGAGCAAAGACTGATTTTTTGTCTTGTTAAGTAGTTATTTGTATTGGGTGTAATTTTCATTCCTAGTCATTGTATCTTTTGTTAAGCTTAGCTTGAGCTTTATGTATATATACCCTTTATCCATATCCTCTACCTTCTACAAATTGTTATTCCTTTTAGTTTAAGTTTTTCTTACCTTGCAATACATCACACTTTTTTTTATTATATCATTTAAAAAAAAAGTGTGATGTATTGCAAGGTAAGAAAAACTTAAACTAAAAGGAATAACAAGTTGTAGAAGGTAGAGGATATAGATAAAGGGTGCAATGTTAACTGAATGTACACAAGTACATTAGGTGACTTATCCCTACTAGCTAAGTGTAGCTACTTTTTGTGTGAATTTAAGGGAACACATATGTAAGTTTTTTAGTAGGGTGGAGATCAAACAAATTCCAAAATATCTATTTGTTAGAAGGTAACACATTATGTTGTCCAATGGCAAGCAAAAATAAGAGCTAGAAACATTTGGGAGGATGAAAATATTGGTGTTAACAAGACAAGGAAATTAGAATCAAGTTTCTATAAACCCCTTAATTACACAACGAAAAATTGAATCAAAATTTGACTACCTATATAATATGATAAAAAACAAATAAAAATATATAAATGCAACTATAATTGAGTCAAGAGATGTTGGGTACTGTTGTGGGCATACTGAATCCCTTCTAAAAAAATGTTAGGCTAAAAGACTCATTTGTCTCTAGGCCTCACAATGTGCCAAGAATAAGAAGGTTGTAATATAGAGCAAAAAGATTACTACATAAATTTAACTTATATAGTGAAATTAGATGTATCACATAAATTTAAATATTTTTTGAAATTATATATATTTATAAATCTAAATGATTATTGAAATTAAATCTGAAAGAGAGATTGTAGTTAAAATTTAGATTGACATCTTGTATGGTTTTGCTTTTTGAGATATGAATTCTCAAATTTTGGCATTGGTTACTTCATATGTCATGAACATTCTACTAATGACTCTAGTCTTTTGATCTTGGTAGTTATATTTAAATCTCTGCTTTTGTTATAAAAGAAGGTAGACAAAACAAATATACCTATAGATCCTAGAAAACCTCGATATTTGATTTATAATCTCCTTATAGCCTATAAATTCATACATTTCTTTAATCTTTCATTAGAAGAACGAGAATGTGCCAAAAATTTTGTTGATGATATTGTTAAACGTAGATTTCAACATTATCTTGACAAATTCCAAAATTACACAAGTAAGACTTTGGTTATTTAGAAAAGAAAAAGAATGATTAAAATGAATAATTAATAAGGAGTATAAAACATGATTTATAATGTTATGTCGTAGGATATTATATTATTCAATAAAAATACATAAAATTAGATTATCGATTGAAATTAGAGGTTTTTACATAAGTTTAAATATTTCTTTAAACTAAATATATTATATAAGTCTAATGCTTGTTGGAATTAGATTTGAAAGAGAGATTGTATTAAAATTTGGATTTGACATCTAGTTAATTTTTTTCAGATATAAATTCTCATATTCTAGCATTGGTTACTTTACATATTGTACAAATTCTGTTAATGACTCTAGTATTTTAATCTTGTATAATAAGGAGAGAAGAAGAGTTTGAAAAGATGAACAAGGGAAAAAAATCATGTGTCTGTGTGCAAAAGCTAAAATTCCAATATAGTGATCGTCTTTTTATGTGAAGTGTATTTTGGTATGTGTACTATTTTTATTAACATATATTAGTTGTTGAATCATCCGACGGTATATTTTGTGGAACGTAGTAGTAGTTTTTGAATAACATTGTGATATTTATAATATAATAAAGTGGTATAGTGGCAATGAGTAATAACATGGAGAACTAAAAGAGATCTTTCGATTTGTTGATCTTTTTTAGCGTGGTAGTCGAAATAGAAATGAAGTTTGAAAAGTTTGAAATGATATTTGATTTGTACCTCAAGTATGAAAGGTGTTAGGGGTATGCAGTTACTATTAGGGTTAAAAAAAAAGATGAGGATGAAGAGTTTAAAAGAAAAATATTTATTAATGTTTTAAAAACCGGACTAGATATTGAACCGGTCAAAGAAAATGTTTAAACTTTAAAGGTTTAACCGATATTAAAACACTATAAAACCAGTATGTAATAAATAAGAAATAAAAATTATAAGAGTAACTAAAAATTAAAATATTTTAAATTTTGATTAACAAATCCTAATATTCTTAATATCACAAAAATTAAAATTTATATCTTCATCTATTATTTTAAAATTTTACAATTTATTTTAAACACATGAAAGCACTAAGTCCACAATCAGGACAATAATAATAAAAGTAAGAGGGCAAATCGTAGTACAACAAGAATCTTAATACAATCTCCACTATTATACGAAAGCACTAATTTGTCCAGAGAAGCAGAACAATAGTAATAAAATTAAAAGGGTAAATAGTAGTACAATGAGAAGTTTGTAACACTCTGATAAGCAATGAACAACCTTGTCTAGTTTAACTAGTCTCCTCCATAACCATGAGCAAGAACAATCTACCAAAACCAATTATTCTTGTGTTCGAGAGTTTTGAGAGACCATTTTCAAGCATCACCTATCTAGGAGAAGTAGAATAGAAGGACGGAGAGAGATTGAGTGATGTTGCGTGCTCTTAGTTCAGTTTGCTTTTGAGAGACCGTTTTCAATCTCGAAACTCACTTTTTGCCTTGCGATGAAGCTAATCCCTTCATTAATCCCTAGAACAAGTTCAGAAAAAATTTGTAAACACTGCATGTTGGGTTTCGAGTTTTGAGATTTCTAAAACAGGGACAGATGATTAAAGTTGTGTGCTGCATAAAAGTTTAGTTTTGAGACTGAAAAGCTGAGAGTTGAAGCTGAAAGAGTTAAAAGAAGGGTTCTTGAGTGTTAAAAAATCCATGGAAGTGAAAGACCATTAGCATTCAGACAACATTTAACGGGAAGTTCCAGAGTTAGAGAGAGAAGTTATTTAACCGGTTAGTTTTCAATCATAGAGATTAAAAGTGAAAAACGAACTAAAAACCAGTCTAGTTCATATTTAACTATGTCAAACCGGTTGGTTTGGTCTGATTCTTACATCACTGATATTTTACATCATCATGGTCAGTTACATAAAACCATGAGAGTTAAATAAAATGAAATCTAGTAGAAGAATTAAATGTAATTCTTGAATATATTATCAGTTGGAAGAAGGCATTTAGACCATAATCAAGTTTGAAAATATGCATAACCATTAATTGATTCAAAAATCTACCTCACACTCACATTTTCTCAATCAGGTTCTGAAGTTGAGGGATAAAATCAAGGATGATGTCTTTTGCACAATTGGGAATGGAAATAAGCCATATAAACGGTTCGATAATTGGCCTAACTTAGGACCCCTCATACACCACTACAATAGCCTAAGTAGCCCTCAATCCTCTTCACTCAAACTCAAACTTAGCTTTATGATTACAAAGGGGACATAGAACTTTCCTAAACAATTAAGGCATCTCCAACCATCCCATCAACCACAGTTATACTCTCAGGATACATTCTATTGGTGGAACCAACCTATCCATAAACTTGCCAATGGTACCACTAAAGATATGCTAAGAAGTAGGACACAGAAGGTGGAATGGCATATAATTATTTGGTGCAAGGCTCTACCCCTAAGAATATCATTTATATCATAGCTAGTAATCCAAAATAGACTAAATACAATAAACAGAATGTCATATTTACAAATGGACAGAACAAGCTCATTGTGCCAGATCCATGTGGACATAAGAGATCACCTCTTCTTCACATGCCCTTACAGCAGCTATGTATAGGGGTCTATATCGAGCAAATGCCTAACACTAAATCTTGAGAATACAATTACAGAGATAGTACAAAATTGGCCAATCACTCAAACCCTAGAAACCCCAGATATACAGATCCATGTCCTCTCTTTAGGGCTTTGTATATATGGGGTATGGGAGCAAAGGAACCTCAGAACGATTTGGTGGTATCAAATCACACAAAGAGGTTCTTGTATCTGAAATAAGTCAAGAACTCAGAGAGCTCATCCTTCTGAAAAATCTTAACCAATCATGTAATATCTCAGCCTTTCTGAATTTGTCAGAGGCTAAGTGATTTAACACAAAATCCTGCAAAGAAAATAAAGGACAAGAATGGAAGGAAAGTAAGAGAAAGAGAAAATCATTTCAAGGAGAATCTAGTGTAGAAAGTAAATACAGATTAAGAAGAAAAAAGAAGAAATATAATTAAAGACCCTTCTCCATTCCCCTAGAGGAACGTGATATCTAGCGACAAAGATAATCTCATCATTAAACTTGACCTAAGGAAAGATGAAAGTGATCAGATGAAGAAGGAGCAAGGAAAGATGAACCAAACAGAACTGTCTCACTTACAAGTGTTAGCTGTGAAATAAAACCTCCATCACCACTAAAGAAAACAACCCTAATTAGGGAAGATGACGGGCAACAAGAAGCATAGGAGGTGGAAGTTTACTTCTTTAATTCAGAACCTTCATCAATCTTGAAACATTGTTGTGTTGTTAATGTAGGGGCTCAGAAGTGAAGTCATTTTGATAAGCATGATGTTAGTAGTCTTTAGTTATTTTGGCAAGGGAGTCTATAACTCTAAAAGATGTATTACTATATTCTGAAACATTTTCAATATATATACTCAATTAATTTTTTCAAAAAAAAAAGTGAGGTTTAAGAGACAACAATGGTTTGGAATAACAAAATAAGATGAAGATTAGAAATGAATGACAATTATGAAATAAGGTTAGTCATAAATTTATGGTCTACTATTAAAGTTACTAGTAGGTGCAAAAACATAACATTTTTATGAAAGAATTGTCTTAGTTATATAAAAATATTGGAAAGATTGAGGCTAGAAGAAGGTGACACGAAATTATGCATAAGACGTTTATTAGAGTGAAAGAGAAAGATAATATATTTTTCAATGAAATTGACAATGACGAAAAAGGAAGGCTTAGAAATATTTTTTTGGACTAATACAAGAATTCAAACAACTTATATTGAACTTTTGTGATGTGATTATGTTTGCTACCATTTATCTCATTAAAAAATACTAATTGTAATACAAATGCAACTTTTATTTATGAAAAGGGTTTATTATTTCTACTTTGGGTAAGTAGCTATTGAAGATACAGGTAAGTTGCTATTTTAGGGCAGTTTATGGAGGCCTCCCCTATAGGCACTTCTAGAAGTCCTTCATCCCCTTAAGGTATGGAAACTAGTATGTTCCCAACTCCATAGGAAGGTAGCAGCATGAAATCCATCATATCATGAAGCAACGTGGTGCTTTTTAAAAATTTGAGGGACATTTCGAAGCATTTTCTTGCAACTGTCAAACAAGGCATTATTACTCCTCCATTTAGGATGTTGTGGGAGGGAGCAAAATACTGGGGAAACATGATGGTAGGCTACTTTCTTGGCAAAAGACCTGCCTTTCCACGATGTTGCTTATTAAACATGACATATTTTTCTTTCAATTCACTGACTTTGATTCTTTTAGCAAGGTAATGGAAGCTCAGCTATGGCACATTGGGGGACAATCCATGTTTGTCTAAAATGGGTACCTGATTTTAATCGTGACAAATCGAGAATTGAATCCATTCCACTTTGGATTAATTTCCACAACATTTCACTAGAATACTAAACTATAGATGATCTAAGCTTCCTTGCAAGTTTTGCAGGAAGGCCTATTTCTTTTGATTATGTTACTGCTAAGTTAGATAAAATAAGCTATGCTAGAATATGTGTTGAGATTAACTTGAAGGAGGAAATCCCTAATATTCTGTCTGTTTTAAAACTTGATATAAATGGGAAACTAACCAAAACAAATGTACACCTTTCTTATAATTGGAGGCCACAATTAAAGAAAAAAGAATGGAGACCAACAATAGAGAATTTTTTTTCTAGGATATATACAGATTTAATGGGATATAAGGAAGTCCAAGATCCAGTAACTAATGACAATAAATTAGGAAAAGAGAAAATTTAGAAGTTGACAGACAAGACTGAAGGTAAATAGATTGTTCAAGAAGAAGAATAAGCATATATTCTAGCACAGGAAGAGAATCAAAATGATTCAAGGGAGGTGGAAAACCATGATGATCTAGATCCAGCCTCCAACATTAACACCAATGAAGAGGAGACTATTTTCTCAATAAATCATGGGAGTGTAGATAGAGAACAACTAAAGTCTTCTCCTAATACTTTGAGGAAGTCAGGAAGGAAGAGAAGGAAACCCAAAGGTGATTGAATTCCTCATAATTAAGTAGTTTTTTAGAATATTAGGGGAGTTCTACTATGCATTGATTTGAGAATTTGATACTTTTCACCCTAAACACTTAAATGCATTGAGTGAAATCTTGGTGAAGATGTAAAGGTTTATGTTTTTGAATTCAATAAGATTATTGATGTTATTATTATTAATATTGAGTTAGGAAGTTAGTTTTAGGATAACTTGATTCTAGTTCTATATTAATTTGATTAATATGATTTTATGATTTAAAGTATGAATGGATAAGTTAAGATTAATGAAGCATAAATATTGTAAAATTTATAATTTTAATTATAATTTGCTTGATGATAATCAAAAGCTTAAGTGTGAGGATGTTTAATAATTGATATTTTGAATATACATTACGAGCATTCATCATGTACAATTATTAGAAAAATATTAATCCTTTCAAAGTTTCAAAGTTTCAAATAACCAAGCAATGTAAATAACCTTTAGGGTTCAAAACAATAAAAATGCTTTAAAAAAAAAAAGGACAAAGTTAATAATGGGGTTATAATCAACGAAAAAGGCTAAGACTCAACTCAGTTATTCCTAAAGGATAAAATAAGTTAAGGTAATTATCAAAGAATTATGTTAAAACAAATTGTTAAATCTGAGTGCCTTTATCATTTCAATACTTTTAATTTAATAATTGTGGTCTCAATATGCCTAATAAAAGCAAGTTTTAGAATTATTCAACTATATGATAATATACATGAAAGAATAAAAAGATCTTAAAATTTTTGAAATTTTGCTCTTAGGCTCAGCAACTCACAAAAAAAGATGGTTATTATGTGTGTAAATAATATGCAATTTTATTCAAATTGACTATCTTACTGAATATTAAAAAATATGACTTATAAAAACATGTTTATTCTAACTATCATCCTTTTACATACTAATTCAAATATATGTTTAATGATGAAGTAAAGTAATGATAGACATATTCAATTAAGTCAAGATATCAATTCATAAAATTTAATAAACAAGATTATAATAAACTTCAAAAAATCATTAAAATCGTTAATTGCTTCCTCATACTTAAAATTCCACATTATCCCCAATGTATACAATATAAGTATATAGAATAAGTGAGAAGGTTAAGTGGTACTCCCTTGAGTAAGATGATTTTCTGATTTCAAGATTTTCCATTCAACATTAGACTAACATCCTTGCAAAATATAAAGAAAATAACAATAAAAATAACAATAGAGAAGATAAAAATGAAATATGAAACTAGAAATAAAATAAATTTTAAATTAAAAAATATCCTAATTCATGGGTTACCTTTTATGAAGCACTTGATTTAACGTCATTACCTCAATGTATGATGCACGTTACCCTCATCATGAGTCTATGATTAGTGACTTACTTCCACCCATTTCTCCGCATGAGGGTTTTGTAGCCTGTAAGCATGTCATATGTTGCAAGATAATAATAAGGGCATAATTGATTAGATTAATAACACCAATGACTCCATTAATGCTCTTTTTAATGAAAAACTGCTAAAAAATAGGAATAACAAAACTTCCTGAATCGTCAGTTGATGCAAGCAATTTATCTTGGAGGAAGTGGGACCCTCTGTACTTAAGGTGATGACCAATGCCTCATCGATTGTTTCCTTATTTGGTTCCTCTGTCTTTTTTTTTTTTGCAACTAACTTTATCCATTATTATTTTTCTTCTGCCTGGACAAAGGTTTCTGGCTTATCTTCTTCAATTACCTCCTGCCACTTCTCTACTTCCTCTTCTTAGTCAAAGGTTTCTTCTTCTTCTTCTTCTTCTTTTGGAATAGGCAAACCCTTTGCATCTCTCAAATAATATCTTTGCTAATTGGTCGATTCGATTCACCATATTTTGTATACAAGCCTTTGTTTTTTGATGCCTCATGTTTGATTCTTGAATAAAATCAACCATCATATCTTTCACAGTAAAAGTTACCTCCTTGCCTTCTTAAAATGTATCCTCATTTATGAAATGGACCGTCATCTATTCTTGACTCTTAGACGTTAGGGATTTTAGAAAGTATAGGGTATTATGCTCATCATATTCAGGTAAAGAAAATCTCACGTCAAATTCAAGTCAGCTAACTACATGCTTGACAAAAGATTCTATTAGTTTATCTACAATAACTTTATAACATTGCTTTTATTGTATATATTCAGATAGAACATAGTTATTCCATCCATATACGTAAGGTTTACTCCACTATAAATTATACATATTCTTATACGATGCACCTTGAGTTTAGACATACATATTTGGCTGCTCCCACATATAAGTTAGTGTCTGAGATTCATTATTGTAATTATTTCTCCCACAAATATCACAACATGGCATGGACATCGATTGAGCTTCCAAAAAAATGTAAGGAAACCACTTTTTTCAACATGGTGATGTTACATATTGCAAAGACATATCGTAACTCCCATAAGAGTATTGTCTGCCTATCCTTCCATTATGAGTTATGGTGAGGACATTAAACCTTGATCCCTAAAATAAACCATAAATACATTGTTAATGTAGAGATGTTCAAAAGATAATTAAATTAATAAGCCAAGAATATGACAAGATACAATAAAAATAAAATAAATACAAAAAATAATGGCTAGAGTAATAGCATCCAGGTATTCCTAATATTACTGTCACTAGCAACGAAGTCAATAACTTGATTGGCTCTAAACTTAAGGCCAATATTTGAATTAATTGCAAGTGCATGGCGTAGCTATAGCTAGCACAGGTAACTATGAGTCGATCCTATGAAGGAAATGATTACTAGTAATTACCTCTCTTCTATTATCTAGCCTATATATTGGATTTTGGTTTTAAGAAAGAACATAAAACTTAAACAATTAAAATAAACATGAAATAATAACAATTGGAGAAGATAAAGGAAAATTGCTTAGAAAAAAAATCAATATCAAACATTAGTGTCTAGGTGATGAATCCCCTAAAACTATTAGATAATTAACCTTTTATCATGCAATTGATTTATTGATTATTGGATCATGAAAATTCCTATCTTATGTTATTAAATCTCTCAAAACTACTAACAACTAATCCATAGGTTTATTAATCGAAATTATTTAAGTTAAAGTTTCTAGGGTTGCTTTATCAATTTATGAATTCCTTTATTAGTTTTTACCCTAATCTAGAAGATTGATCTTAAACTATCTCTAGGTTTGCAATAAAATCCTTTTAATTATAGTAGACCTATTCATTAAAATTTTTCAATCTTTTTACTATGAAATCATATTATATACTAATATTTTGGACCTATTAGAACATATATAAAACACATAATTGAATCACAATAGATCAATCAAAACAATTACATTAAATAAAAGAATAAAAACATATTGTAGCTCAAACTAGGGTGAATCACACCAAGACACCAATAAGCATTTAGTTACATATAATAAAAAATGAAATCAAAGATAAATTAGAAGAAAAATGAAAAGAAAACAAAGAGTTATAATTTTAAGTCTCCCTTCTTTTTTATCGAAAGTTCTTACAAGTTTGAGGTTTTATGTTGTAATCTAATTTTGATGATTTCTTCATGTTCTCTACATCTCTTAATCAATATTGTCTTTCCTGAATAGTATTCATGTTTAGAATCAGTTCAAGAAGTTTTCTCTTCCTCTTTGCCTCTACTCACATCTTTTATAGCAAATTATAGAGTTTCTAGGACATCCACGTTTTGATACATAATCGTGTATCAATCCATATAGCTCTAAAAACATTTAAATTATGACTTTACATATTTTGATAGACTTACATAACCAAATACATGGTCACGTATCTCCTAATTACTTCAAATATTTGTTTTATAATACAATTGCACCTGAATTCTTCCATTTTTGGTCCATAAAGGAAATTATCACCTATGAATGCACTTGGAGCGAATTAAGTACTAAATAATAAGAAACCTATAAAATATCAAGCAAAATACATCAAATATGGGTATATAATTATAGTCAAATTAGCATCTATCAATGATTGAATTTCTCAGCATTAAATGATTATTTGGAATATTAGGGATATGAATGAGTCTTTTAAAAGTCAGACTATCAAAGACCTCATTTTAGAGAAACATCATATCCTAGTAAGGCTACTAGAGACTAAAATAAAAGCTTGTAAACTTTATAGCTTAATGAGATTCATTGGTAAAAGCTGGGACTTTGGATTGAATCATGAAAATCTTTATAATGGTAGAATTGTATTTTCAGACAACAAGGAAAAGTTCCAAGTGACATTACAATTTAGCTCAAATTAGTATGTTCATCTCAATTGTAGGCTTGATAATTCAGGCATTTCTTTGGATGTCTCCATTGTTTATTCTTCCAATTTCTAATTTCAAAGAGCTAAAATATAGGAATATTTAACAACCATTAGCAACCCAATGGCAATTCCTTAGATCATAGCAGGAGATTTTAACTATGTTCTTCTGCTTTTTGAAGCTTAAGGTGATATGGTTCATATTTCTAATTTGGGCAAAGAGCTGGAAAAGGTGATCACCGAACTAGAGGTAACTAATTTGAAGTATGTTGAGAATCTATTTACCTGGAGGAACAAACAGAAAGGTTGAGCTCTAATTAGGAAAAAAAATTAAAAGAATCTTGTCTAAACAAAGTTGGATGAGGTGCTTCCAAAACTCTCATGTTTTGATTGAAGCTGTTTTATGCTCAGACTATTATTTTATGGAGATCCAAGATTTTAATCCCATGAAGACTACTAATGTTACTTGTAGGTTTTTCAATTTTCTTACTAAAAAAGGAGGATTCATGGAGGTAGTTACTGAAGCTTGGAAAAGAAATGTCTTTAGTTATAAATCTTACTAGCTCATGAGAAAACTACACTTACTAAGAGCCAAACTTAAGCAATTTTCTAATACAGTGTTCTTTAAACAAAAAGATGATTACAATAAGCTAAAGATGAGTTTAAAATGATCCAAAACGCCTACTATATTGATCCTAATAAACAATATTTGCAATATATAGAGATTAGGAAGCTTGAGGAATATAATAAGCCACTACTTGTTCACAATTCCCTACTTATATGAAAGACAAGCAATATGTGGATTAAGGAAAGAGACACTAACTCCATGTTTTTCTATAATTCAATCATGGTAAAAAGAAACATAAATAAAATCCACTACTTACTTGACAATAGATCAACTGGTGACTGCAATATTTTGATTGAAAGATTGGTGTCTAATTTCTATATTGAGTTGTTAACTTCAAACAATGTTATTCAGATTTTTTGTGTAAGAACTAATGGTATTGATTGGACCTTTGCCCTCCTAAATCAGCTTAGATATGATCCAACTGCCAGCTACTACCTAGGAAATTAGGGAAGTTCTCTTTTTTTAATGATTTAATGTTGTTTTGTGCTATTGATCAGAAATCCATGTCACTTTTGGATAAATCACTAATGGAGTTCTATAAGATATCTAGTCTGAGAGTTAATTCTATGAAAAGCAAAATATACTTCTTTAAAGATGTCCCTAATACTGAAAGTTTAAAGAACATTTTTTATTTGAGTATATAAAATCTTCCCTTCAAATATTTAGGGCTACCAATCTCATCCAAGAAGTTGAAGTTTCATGATTACATAATGTTGTTGGAGAAGTTCAAAATGAGGATTAATACCTATCAAAACATACTTCTATCTCAAGCTAGAAGGGTCAACTTATTATTTTTGTGCTGAGCAATTTACGTAACCATTGGAGTTCACACTTATTCATTCCTAAAAAAAATAACAAGGATATGGAATAATGCATGAGAAACTATTTTGATATGGGAAAGCTGAGGTCTCCAAAGGAACTAAAATGAAATAAGAATGTCTTTACTAGAAGAAACAAGAAGGAGAGCTAGGCCTTATACCAATTTAGTTAATTCAAACAAAAATAACAGTCAAAAGAATATGGAGATTATTCAAAAACAAGGTGGCACTTTAAAGAAAATGGACTATTGAATTCTATTTAAAGGATATTAATTTATGGCATATTGGGGAGAAGTAAAAACATTTTTGGCCATTCATTCAAATGTTGAGACACAGGATTACTCTTTACCATTTTTATAAAAATTCAATCAGGTAATGGATAAGACATCTGATTCTGGTAATTCGATAATTGAACTCTATGTAGTCTAATAAATAGAAAAGAAGACTAGACAACACTCACTAGAAACCTTCTTATTATCTTAAAAGTCTCCAATATCACTGCTCAAAATGCTTGGAAAATCGAAGGAAGAGAAGTAGACAGACTTTAGCATTACTTTCTAAGCTACTTGCTTATCTCTTCCATCAAAGACAAAATTAGATGATCTATAAGCAGCAATGGAGAGTTCTCTAATTGTTGAAAAGCTTTAAGACCTTAATTTCCTACTAATTTTTAGTACAACATTGTATGGAAATGCTCCTTGATGCCTAAAGCTTTCTTTGTTACTTGGTTAGTAGCAAAAGGAAGATTGAAGACTAAAGATAGACTAAAGGGAATGAATGATCATATTTGTCTTCATTGCAACTCTATGTCTGAATCTATTAACCATTTATTCTTTAATTGTAACTTCTCAACTACAATTTGGTCCAAATTGAACATAACATGGACCTTGCTTACCCTACAATAGACTAGGAAAACATCTTGGATTGGGCATAATATTAATAAAATATAATTGGGAAAGATAAGAAATTTTTAAGTCTTTATTTGATCTACTTAGTATACTCAATTTGGTATGAAAGAAATCAAAAAATTTTCAAGAATATTCACTTTGAGATGTATGCAATCACACAATGAACTTGTTTTTGGATGAAAGAGATTCTTTTTACTCATCATGCCAATGAGGATCTATGTTATTATATTAAAAGAAGATGGAGACTAGAGTGATATAGCTCTAGTTTGAAATAGGAGTTGTATAGATGCTAGGATGTTCTTGTACTTATCTTTTCCTTATTTTAACATTATAGCCTTGTACTTTTTACTTTGTTTGCCTTCATAAGCCTATAAATGGAATACTTAATTTAAAAAAGATATCAATTTTCATTTGTTCGTTTTTTTTTAATGTGTAAACAATCATAGGCATTGCATATTACTTGGAATAAGATAATTAGTTTTTGCTAATTTTTCTGTACATAATTAAGGTATATAAATGAAAAATAGTTGAGTATAAGAGTATAGATAACGTCATTAACGTAGCATTCTTATGGTAAAAAATATACTTTTTTATGGAATATGTTAAAGATAATACTTAAGAGATTTAGTACACATAAAAATTATCAGAAGTTGAAAAATATATTTATGAATGTTATTAAGATGCCAACAATACCAATTAATTTCTAACAAAATGAAATAAAGTTATAATGAAATTTTACTTATAAAATAATCATGAATTAAGTCTCTATTTCATGATAATGTGAGTTCTAGCACACGTTAAGGGATACTTTTTTATGTGGTGAAGAATGACAATGAGCTGAAAGGAACACTTCTTTCTTTCTGTTATTAATCCTTGGTAATTATTTTAGAAAGCAATCGAATCTTAACAATATCTTGGGATGAAGTACCAGATGTTAAAGTTATCATACCTTTAGACGTTGCTTTATCCTGATTGAACACTGTTAAATTTTCAATGGGCCCATACGAGGAGAAAAGTTAAACCATATACAAGCTCAAGTAAGATTCCATTCTAAAACTATATGGCAATAGATGGAGCACCCAACTAGGCTTATATGTTAGTCTTCTTTCCCCTCTTTCTTCGATGTAGGATACTCACATGTGGATATTTTCAACACTCTACCTCACATGTGAGTCCCTTTTTTTACTTCGGCAATTTGGAGAGGTATGTAAACAATCCTCATCAGGACTGAACTTTCGATTGAGGTCAAATGTGCCCCCTCCTAGGGAAAATCGTACTGTTAGGCCATTTTCTCTATACAAACTTCAAAATTTTCTAGGGCAGACTATAAGCCAGGATCTTCATTAGTTCTAATACCACATTAAATTTGCAGTGAGCCTATAGGCCTACACGAGGAGGAAAGTTAAACAACACACAAGCCCAAGTGTGGTTCCATCCTAAAACCAATTGGTAATAAGCGAAGTAGCCCACTAGACTTATGTATTAATCTTCTTTCCCCTTTTTCTTCCTTGGTATGAAAGAAATCAAAAAAATTTCAAGAATACTCACTTTGAGATGCATACAATCACACACTGAACTTGTTGTTGCATTTAAGAGATTCTTGTTACTCATCATGTCAATGTGGATCTAGGCTATTCTATTAAAAAAAGATGGAGGCTAGGGTGATATAGCTCTAGATTGAAATAGCTGTTGTATAGATTCTAGGATGTTCTTATACTTATCTTTTCCTTATTTTAACATTATAGCCTTGTACTTTTGACTTTGTTTGCGTTCATAAGCCTTTAAATGAAATACTTAATTTAAAAAAGATATCAATTGTCATTTGTTCCTTTTTTTTATATGTAAACAATCATAGGCATTCCATATTACTTGGAACAAGATAATTAGTTTTTGTTAATTTTTCTACACTAAGGTATATAAATGAAAAATAGTTAAGTGTAAGAGTATAGATAATGTCATTAACGTAGCATTCTTATGGTAAAAAATATACTTTTTATGGCATATGTTAAAGATAGTACTTAAGAGATTCGGTACCCATAAAAATTATCAGAAGTTGAAAAATATATTTATGAATGTTGTTAAGATGCCAACAATACCAATTAATTTCTGACAAAATGAAATAAAGTTATAATGAAATTTTACTTAGAAAATAATCCATGAATTAAGTCTCTATTTCATGATAATGTGAGTTCTAACAGATGTTAAAGGATACTTTTTAACGTGGTGAAGTCTGACAATGAGCTGAAAGGAACACTTCTTTCTTTTTGTTATTCATCCTTGGTAATTATTTTAGAAAGCAATCAAATCTCAACAATATCTTAGCATGAAGTACCAGATGTTAAAGTTATCAAACCTTTAGATGTTGCTTTATCCTGAAAAACACTGTTAAATTTACAATGGGCCTATGGGCCCATATGAAGAGGAAAGTTAAATCACACATAAGCTCAAGTAAGGTTCCATTTTAAAACCCCTTGGCAATAGGTGGAGCACCCAACTAGGCTTATATATTAGTCTTCTTTCCCCCCTTTCTTCAATGTGGGATACTCACATGTGGATATTTTCAACACTCTATGATCCCTATTTTTACTTAGGCAATCTGGAGAGGTATGTAAATAATCCTCATCAGGACTAGACTTCTGATTGAGGTCAAATATGCCCCCTTTTAGGTAAAACAATACTATTAGGCCACTTGCTTCATGCAAACTTCAAAATTTTCTAGGGCAAAATATAGGCCAAGATCTTCATCAGTTCTAATACCATGTTAAATTTGCAATGAGCCTATAGGCCCACACAAGGAGGAAAGTTAAACCACACACAAGCCTAAGAGTGCATTTGGTTCAGCTTTTGGCAGATAGAAAAGTACTTTTTTCCACCGTAAAAGCTATTTTAAGGAAAAAATAAGTGTTTGACTGTAAACTTCAAAAGTACTTTTGGAGTAGAAATAACTTTTTTAAAAGCTAAAATACAACTTTTT
>JANQBM010375014.1:0-19310 GCA_025594535.1 Erythroxylum domingense
AAACAAGATCATAACCACGTAGAGTAGACTGAATTTGTTGCTTCCAAAGAATAAAATTTGTCCCAGTTAATTTGATGGTGTTTTGTGTGGAGGCAGTGAGAACAATAATGGGTTGATCAGGATCTACGGGGTTGGGAAGGGTGGGTGCAATGAAGGTTGAAGCCGTTGACATGGCTGGAAGGAGAAGGACGACGGTGGCTGTGTGTTGTGGCTAGGTTTTGGAAGAAGAGGATCGCTCATGCTCTGATACCATGTTGGTAATAAGCATAACAGATCGCAAGCGTAGTTGTTATTCCATTAGCATATAACTGAGTATTTATAGTTTACATAAGGAAACCCTAATGACATTATGGTAATTACAACGCCAATACATAATATGGAAAGATCACAATATATGGTCTATAGATTTTCAGCAGATCTCTCCTAGAAAGGAACTAATTAGTAATTCTGTTTGTTGAAGACGAAATGGAATTAGGTTAATCTGAATTCTGAAAGCTGAATCCAAAGCTGTAGGTGAGTGATTAGGTTGATCTATCAGGTTCGAGGGAAAGAAGAAGGTAATTGCAGGTTGCATAATTTGCAAAGCATAAATTAATATTACGGTGTCGTATTCCACAATTTATTTGTAGAAAGAAGTGGAGTTTTGACCGAGAAAAATGCTTTGAATTTTGTATTTTGGTGTGTTTAAAAATATTATATCCGAGATATTTGTATATGATGATAAGTTGTTATTTTTGTGCTAATTAACTTTGGATATAAATCTTTTTGTTGTGTTGAAATTTTTATTTAAAATCAATGAACTTGTTTCTTAATTGTTCTTAGATGATTTTCAACACATAGTTTATCTGCAGAATCTGAGTTGAAAATAGATTCAATACATTAGGATTTTAAGTATTTTGGGATTCAAGTTGTTGTCTTTAGGTGGGAATCTGCTACTTAATTTGGAGGAGAGGTGTATATGATAAAATAACAATAAAAGGGAAGACAGACCCTTCGAGATAGATCATCTTTTCACGTATTTCTTCTATTTTTGGGTTTTGAGGGGTTTTCGATTTTTCTAGAAAAATTATAGAGATGGAGATAATATGTCCTGCTACTTTTTTGTTGAATTTTACCTCTATTATGAGTAGCTAAATCTTTCTTTTTGGTTAAAGGGAACCAACGTTATCATCTAGTATGTGTGAGATTTTTTGAATAAAGTTTATTTCATTGATGAATATTAGTATCTTTCGTATTGCTTTTAAGATTGAATTGATTGATCTCTAAGGTACGCAACTAGGAATTTATTGATTTAATTTACAGACAGATTATTAGAATTTGACGTCCAGTTTTGGCAATTAGGATTACCATCTTTACGCTAAAGATTGGGAAATTCTAAGAAAGATACTTATCTGGACTAAATACATATTGTATGAGTGTTGTCTTGCTCACTGGTTTTCTTAGTTCTTAAAGCTAGTAATTAATCAAACTTAAGATCGTATCTAAGTTGTTGGTTAGAATACATATTTCTATTCATCTAATCCTAAAAGTATTTGTTAATGGGCTTAATTTTATATCAATGATCCATACTAGTTTGATAATGTAGGTAACCCGAAACTAAGGTTTGTTCGTCAATTTTTCAGATCTAATTATTTTTGTTTATTTCCAATTTTTTCATTGTTTCATCTTTCCTTTTCGTTTGTTTTGAATTGTTTTAGTTTCCAACTCGTGAAATACTTGCCAATAAATTTCTTACAAGACCGATCTTAACTCTTCACTAACTACATATTTCATTAGAAGAGTTGGCATTAATTTGGTTGCAAGTGACAATATTACCAAAATTTTGTGCCGTTCCTAGGAAATTCTTGATGGTATATGTATGTTACACGAGTAGACAAGACAACATAGTTGCTTTTCAATTCAGAGATAGAAAAGACAGCCAAGAAGTTACGGAAGCAAACAAAACAGAGATAACAAGTGTAGAAGAAGGAAAAGATGGCTGCAAAGCGCACCTTTTATGAACTAGCTGCCCTACGGATGCTCAACAGCTCCATTGCATCAATATTTTGAATTTGAGGGAAGTCAGGGCTGATTCATTTATTACCAATTTTTTGAGGTCTACTGAGAGAGGATCCTTACAAGCATTTGAAGGAAGTTTATGTGGTTTGTATAGATATGAAGCCTAAGAATGTGACTGAGGAGCAAATCAAACTAAAACCCTTCCCATTTTCTCTCAAAGATGATGCTCAAGATTGGTTGTATTACTCTGCTGGTGAAAATGTGCAAACATGGGCTGAAATGAAGAGGCTCTTCTTTGAAAAATATTTTTCGGCAGTAAGAGTTGTCAATATTAGAAAAGAAATTTGTGGCATTCGACAAAACATGGGGGAGACACTATATGAATATTGGGAAAGATTTAAGAAGCTTTGAGCTAGCTATTCCCATCACCAGATAAATGACCAACTGTTGATTCAATACTTCTACGATTGTCTTTTGCTTGCAGATTGGAGTATGATTGATGCTGCAAGTGGTGGAGCTTTGGTTGATAAAACACCGACAATTGTAAGAGATTGGATAGCAAATATGGCTTCCAATATATAACAATTTGGGATACGTTCTCATCATAGTTCAAAACAAGTGAATAAAGGTAAATGTGTCAGCATTGGAAAAAAGATTAGATGATCTTACATCTTTGATGCGACAACTCGCGGTTACAAAGAAAGAAAAAATAAGGGCATGTGGAATATATTTGATGTTGGGACATTCCATTGATGCGTGTCCAGTTTTGTAGGAAGAAAGTGTAGAACAAGTCAATGTCGTGGGGGGATTTGCTGGATAAAATCAAAGGAAATATGACCCATTCTCGAACACCTATAATCTAGGTTGGCATGACCATCCAAATTTGTGTTATAGGAACTCTCAAAGACAGCAAGCTACTACAAATTTCTAGCAATATAGTCAACCTTATGTTCCTAGACAACATCAACAAATGGCACTCAATTATGAAGGTAAGTCTTCTTTGGAAGATATAATTAATTCTTTGGGCACTAACACGATGACATTTCAGCAAGATACTCAAGCTAGGATTCAAAATCTTGAAAATCAATTGAGTCATATGCCAACAACCATTAATCGGTTGAAGGCACAAAGTTCTAGAAAATTTCTTGCTCAAACAGAAATTAATCCCAAGCAAAGTGCCAAACCTGTTATGTTTCAGGGTGGTAAGGAATTGAAGGAATCTTCTCCAAAAATCTCTAAGAGAGAAATAGAAGAAGTAAGAAAGGAGGTATTTAACCAACCAGAAAAGTCACATTCAGATATGCAGAAATTTGTTGTACAGCCTCCATTTCCCAGTCGATTCACCAAAGCAAAGAAAGAGGAGTAAGAGAAAGAGATATGGGAAATTTTCAGAAAAGTCCAGGTAAATATTCCTTTGCTTGATGTCATTAAACAAATCCCTCGTTATGCTAAATTTCTTAAGGAACTTTTCACTTCAAAATGGAAATTGAATTTTGATGAGAAAGTGCAATTGGGAGAGAATGTTTCAGCCATACTGTAGAAGAAAAAGGTACCACCTAAATATCAAAACCCAAGTATGTTCATTATTCCCTGTAAAATTGGTGATTTGAGAATGGAAAAGGCTATGTTAGATTTGGGTGCATGAATAAATGTCGTGCCTTATGATGTTTACAAGTCCTTAAAGATGAGTCCTCTCAAAGAAACTAACGTGATGATTCAATTAGTGGATTGTTCAAATGCTTATCCAAAGGGTGTGTTAGAGGATATCTTAGTTCAAGTGGGTGAAATGCTTTTTCCAGCTAATTTTTATATTTTCCAGATGGGAAGTAATGATGTATCTTCTTTAACTCCAATTTTATTTGGAAAGTCATTTTTGAAAACCACTAGAACAAAAGTTTACGTTCATGATGGATCATTGACTATGGAATTTGATGGTGAATTGATTAAATTCAATATATACAATGTCATGAAAATTTTGGATAATGAACAACCTATTGTTTGTATGGATTTTATTGACACTTTGGTGAAAAAAATTCATCATTAAATGGAAGAGATGAACTTGAGACAATTTTGGAGATTGGAGATGCGTTACAGTGGCAATCAATTACAGAAACGTCAGTGCCCAACAACAAACTTGAGGTTCTCTTTTGCCTTTTGGAGAAAACCAAGCAATTATCTTATGTAGAGTTATCCCAAAACAACTCCAAGCTACTGTCTTCGTTTATTCAACCATTTACGTTGGAGTTGAAGAGTTTCCCTAACCATCTTAAATACATATTTTTGGGTGAGCAAGATACGCTAGATATTATTATCTCAAATAAACTCACTCTTTTGCAGGAAAATCAATTGATTCAAGTGTTGAGACAACACAGAGAAGCCTTCCGATGGACAATGGTTGATTTAAAAGGTATTAATCTCACCATTTGTATGCACAGAATATTGATGGAAGATGAAGCCAAGGAGGTAAGGATACCTCAACGTCGTTTGAATCCACTCATAATGGAGGTGGTGAAAAAGGAAATCTTGAAACTTCTTGATGCTGGAATTATTTATCCCATTTCAGATAGGAATTGGGTAAGTCCGGTCTAGGTAGTTCCAAAGAAAACTGGGGTAACTGTAATAGAAAATAGTGATGGTGAGTTGATACCCGCTCGTGTTCAAAATGAGTGAAGAGTTTGGATCGATTATAGGAAGCTAAATTCGGTTAGTAGAAAAGATCATTTTCTGCTTCTGTTTACTAATCAAATGCTTGAAAGACTTGCAGGTAAATCTCACTATTGCTGTTTAGATGGTTATTCAGATTATCACCAGTGGTTGCACCAAAGGACCAAGAGAAAATAACCTTTACATGTCCATTCGACACATTTGCCTATCGAAGAATGTCATTTGGGTTATGTAAGGCACCGACGACACTTCAAAGATATATGGTAAATATTTTCTCTAATCTTGTGGAGAATTGTATGAAAGTTTTCATGGATGACATTACGGTTTATAGAGAATCTTTTGAAACATGCATATGAATACATACATACATACATACATGTATATATATATGTATAAATAAACATAAGAATATGTTACACTTATTATTACAGAACTACAGAAAGTATGCAAAAATATAAGTAATTTGAGAGAATAAATTTCAATAAATTTAGTGTGCTATAAAATATATCATTATTAACAATTTTTATAACATGTTGATTATCAAAAGGGAAAACAAGTTGAAAAAAATACTCATATTTTACATATTACTTCCCTTCTAGTAATTTAACCTATTCAGTTTCTTACTTAGCACAATTATTTTATGGTAATGATTAGTTTAATTTATTTTTATATTTGTATTTATTTACTTATTTTCTCTTTTATTGTTAATATTTACCATTATCTATATATACTTTACTGTGTTTTTCATTACATATTCTCATATTTTTATTTATATGTATTTATTTATATTTTGTATTATGTAAGATTATCATAAACAACTATTTTATTAGGTAAGAGTAAGGTTACGTACTACTAGATCTTCTCAAACATCGCATTTCATTGAGACTCTCATTTGATGGTATTGTTGTTGTTATTATTGCTTATGTACTAAATTCAAAGATAAGTATTTGCTTCTTACTATGTCATAAAATAAGAGATGTACCAAAAAAGAAATAATAGTTAGTAATAAAATAAGATTATACTCATAATTTTAATGAAAAAATTGACATAAGAGATAATGTTAGATATATGTTGAATATATCTATTTATTTTATTTTGGCATATTTTTATAAATTGGACTTATCATATTTTTTATTATCTTGGATTCAAAAGTTGGATAATGTTTTAGATAGAACAGAATTCTATCTTAAATAGATGTGTATTTTTTGAATAATATTGAAGAAATTCTAGTTTGAATTAAATGGATATGGTGGTGTATGAAGAAGTCAAGAGCATTATGGTATTTTTAATTGTGATTTGAGTGGTTTTCCTAAAAGATACGAAGGTTGTCTTTCAGTGTGCATGAGAGAGCCAAACCAGAGAAAAACCTATGTGCATATTTAATTGTAAGCTACAGTGATGAGGTAGCTTGCTTCGGTGTTTGGATATAAACAGTGAAGTGGGTTTATATATAAAAGAAGCTCATGTTTGTTTTGTGTGTTTTGGTCTTCATATCACTGTGGGGTAGCTTGTGTGGTGATTAATCTATTGTTTTTGGAGTCTTGCAACAAAAGTGCAGTGGGCTTTGAATATATGGGAGTGTTGCATAACCACGAGAGTGTTCTTTAATTGTTATTGAAAAACGTAGCACCAGTCAAGATATCCCAGGTGGTGGAGAAAGTCTTGATCAACTTTATCACGTCATCATTGCAGAGAATTGCCAAGAAGAATATAGCCTACGTGATTTTTGGGATACAAGATAAAGTGCAATTGGTTAGTGGACGTGCTTGGGATTTTATGTTCTCGAGTTAAATGGATTGATTGTCGTAGGCCATTATTAACGTGAACAAGATAACATTGAAGTGCAGGAAATTATGAGACAGTGATAGATTGACAATGATTATTAATTGATTTCTTTATGGGCTGCGTATACTTCATGTTGGTATTTCTGTGAGTCAGCCTATTAGTGTTGCGATGACTTTCAGATCTATTTCAGTGGTGCTTAACCTTTCGGGAAGTTGTCTTCTTTGTCTCAAGTGTTTTCAGTTTTATTTCTAGTTATTTTATTCACTTGAGTTGTTCCTTTATTGTTTGATTAATTGTCTTTGATTAAGAGTGGTATAGAAAAATCCTCTGTCGAGGTTAGTATGAGGCGGTCGTACTATTGGGTGTGAAATTCTTTCACGGGAAGTAAGTTTGAGTGATAGTGTCAAGGGTTGAGTGATGTCGGCTCAGTAAAGCCTTGGGTAAATCTATTGTACTTTGGTGAAAGATATTAATCTGGGTGAGGGCCCCGCAGACTAGGCAAGGAGTGTCGAACTGCGTTAACAAATCTTGGTGTTGATTTATTTTTGGTTCTTTTAAATTTTCTGATTTTATTTGTTTGCTAGAAACAAATTGGAAAGTTTGCGAAACGACTACCCCCTTCGGGTTTTTCAGATAACATGGAGAAAAGGGTTTTTGATATACCAAAAAATACAAATGACAGCAGTTTTTAATTTTAGAGAATTGAATAAGACAAGATATTAAGGTGAATTGACATTGATATTAAAATTAGTTTTTAATTTTAGAGAGAAAAAAAAAGATATCCAAAGAACATATTATTAAAGAAATATTTAGCCTTTATTAAATAATGACTAAATTAAACATAAATTATTTTGTTAATATATTTCCAATAAAAATAAAGTGTGATTTTTTAATTATTTAAAACTTAATTGAGAATCCTGATTTATTAGCCAAAAGGTAAAGAAAAACATTTATTATCCCATTCAATGGATTCAAGAACTGGAGAAAAAACTGTTAAATTAGTGGGACAAAAAGTTTAATGTGTACATTTATTTGAGGATAAAGAATTTATAGACTCAATTTTGATCTCCTTTGAATTAAGAATATAGTAACAAAAAAAACAGTCTCTAAAAAATAAAATTGTGGTAACCGATAAGAGCCAAACCAATAATTTGGTGTGTTAAATTGATAACCCTATAATTAAAGTATGCGATGCGCTTGATTTTTTGATTGCGAATTAAAAGGATAAGACCAATATTTAATATAAAATCATTTACATATGGAAATAAATTATTATTTAAATACTAACGGAGATTCCTAGTCAGTAATAATAAAACTGATTCTCACCCAAATAGAAAGATTTAAGTAGATTTTATGTTAAATTGAAGTTTGAATGCACTCAAACAATTCAAATGTTAAAATCAATATAACATAATTTTAATTTAACCTATCAAAACAAGTTGTTATAATTTTTAAATTTAATAAAGTCGAACTCAAACAATGTGATTTTGGAAAGTAAAATCAACATAAAATATCATTTTGGGTGCTCTAAGTCGAGCCGTTTGAACTTTGAGGCAGGATCTGATTGCACCCTTGGTCCAAATCAGCTCATTGCCAAATTTATTCATAATTGAATCGGATTTAAACTCTAAGAAAAATTATTAGAATTCAAATATTTTTTTTTAAAAATTGTATACAAAGGGTATATAAGATTATTAATATTACAAATTTTATTTGGGAATGCTCTTTTTGACACTATTTATTTCTACTGACTTAAGTGTTGGAATGTTTTAAATCATTTATTTTCACAAACCTACAAATTTGAGAAATAGTCCAACAAATTTTCCAGACAAAGTGAAGAAAATGGTCGTTATCTAGACAACCAACTCCCATGAATTGCTAAGAATTTTCATGCAAGTTTCTCAGCTGCTTCAGGCTTTTAACTTTTGGAGAAGAACTAAACGTAGAAAAACAAATAACTTTATTTCTGACGACTTTCATATGATGGGAAAGATTAAACTCTTAATTTGTATTATTGTTAAGTATTTAACTAATTAATCAGTTGGTGATACAAACACACACACATATATTTATATTTCTTATGCTTCTTCCCAGAAACTTATTGCTCTTTAGATAACAAGTACAGAGAAGTTCCTTGCACGTATGAATATATATAGGTAAAAGATATAAGCCTTGAGAAATTTTAGAAAAAATTTATAATCTTTTAAATTTGTGAGAAAAACTCTTTTTATTTTTTAATTTTGTAAAAAATTCTTCTTTAGTAATATTTGACTAGCCTCTACAAGCTTTCAACAATTTAAAAGTAGGATTTACTTAATTTGAGCTACAACAAATAATCTCTATAAATAGAGTGTTTTCACTTTAGGCACAGAGAGTATATAATGATATAACTTTTGAGAGTGGGTATAATTTGATATTGATTGAATGCATCAATTCTTCCTTAAATAGGAGTTCTCTTCAATTAGACGTTTCTTTAATTTTATCATAATAACTGAATGAATTGGTTTTGAATCTGTTAAAATGTCTTTTTTATTGTCTTTGATGGTACCTTCAAATATCTAGTTGTTTGGATATTCTTTTAATTGTGCATCATGTGGATAGTAAGTTCCTTCGTCTATACAAAAATGATAGAGACTATTCATTCTAAATTTTGTGGAACCATTTATGACTATTTGAATGAGTTTATTAAGTTGGTTCTTGTAAGATAAGAAATGTTAGGCGTTTTTCATTTAAGTAGATAACTAAGTTATATAACTACTTTCATATTGTTATTTGAATAAATTTAAACTAAATATTGTTGGTTGTTATCATCAAATAATTAATTTAGAAGCCTTGAGCTAACATATACAAATGTTGAAGTATTTTTATTTTCCATTAGAATATTTGAAAAAAGATATATTTAAAACAAACTTTACAAAGCTAAATTAGAGTAGGAAAAGATAAGATAAACAACTTTTTAAATATTATCTTATCACTTTGAATCAATAAATTTCATAATTTTGAAAAGTAATATTAACTTATATTTTAAAGCACACGTGCCAATGTTTAATTTAAAATAAAATGTGAAAAATATTTTATAGTAAAACAAAAAATAGGAATATGTAAAAGAAACAAAAAAGAGAAAAAGAAAAAGAGATTGAAAAAAGGTATAAGAGTAGAGATAAGAGTAATAACTAATAATAACATTGAAATATATAAGTGAGGAACTCGAGTGTCCTGAGTTCTACCAAGTCTAAAATTACGCATAACAATCTTGGTTTGGATCGCTTCAGTCTAATATAAAGTTGATAGAATAAATTGAGTTGATCAAATTTTAAACCAGACTCAATTAGAATATTGATTCAAATAATTCAAAATTTTGGCCTCACCCTAAATTGAAGTTATTTTAATTTTTAAATTTAAGTAGCTTAAGAATTTGATCCACTCCAACCTTATTAATTTTGTCATGGTTAATATCCATGAAACCGATCAAATTGATCATATAGCATTTAAAATGATTGTAAAGTAACCACTAGAATGATTAAAAACCTTAATCATATCAACTTTAATTATGACAAAAATCAAGTTTCCTTGAAGTTTATATTCATTATTATATTTTATACTTATGAGGAAGAGTTTTGAAGTACCGGTAAAGTTGTTCTTTTATAATTATAAGATCATAAGTTTAAGTCATGAAAATTAAGGTTACATACATTATAACTCTCCTCAAATTCTTGCAAAGTATGGAGCTTTTTGTACTAAATATGTTGACTTTTTTTACTATACTTCATACTTATGATTTGATTATACTGTGATGTTTCCTTAAATTTTACATTCATTATTATATTTTACCTTTTTCAGAATGGTAGCTTCCTCGGTTTTTCCCATGGTTGGTTTCTCAAACAAATCATATGGTTGGAATCCATTTTTATTAGTCAAACAAGCATGAAAAGCTTCTTTGCGCTTGCATGGTTTGTCTCTTGCAAAAAATCCAAAAAGTCTCAATTTTCTTCTGCACTTATCATCTGTGAAATCATGAAATTGGCACGAAGAAATTCACTGGACAGTTTGAAACGACTCGCGAAAGAACAATAGTCAATTGATTAAAGAATCAATTAACTAAAAATACGTATGTTGTATTAAATATACTTAAATCGATTTTGTCAAAACTGATTCAGACTGGTCGAATTCAACAATAACAACAACAATGATTACATTCAATAGAAACTCCATTGATATGTAAAGTCTGAGGAGATTTAGAACTAAGTATTTAAGGAGGTTTAAAATGTTGGACCAATGGAGGTTGACAAATTAAATCCTTCTATGTTTTGATAATAAAAAAATTTAAAGAATTGGTTAAGAAATAATTTCAGGTTAAATTGAAGTTGATGGAAGCCTAGTCAAATAAGGATGGCACAATTTCAAGTCAGGTGAAATTTAAGTAAAGTCAATTCATAAAGATCAAGATTGCAATAATGAGGATTAGAATTGAACAACGTGTATTCTATAAGAAGATTTCGTATGAAGAATTCAAATAAGCATTTCAACAATCAAGAATTGGAGATTTTGTGAGATTTGTCAGTTGAAGCATTAGCCAAGTCGACTATCTTAATACAAGTAGACTATTATTAATCAGCCCTGTCAGTTGGAACATTGAACAAGTCGACTATCATATTGCAAGTCGACTATTAACAATCAGACCTGTCAGTTGGATAAATGGACTAATCGACTATCATGCTATTAGTCAACTATTCGAAGAGTGGAGTTGAAATTTGATGAAAAACGTTAGTACTAGTCGACTAATTCTTGAAGACAAGTTGACTATAATGTACTAGTCGACTATCACACATCGACTAGTCGACTATCAGTTATAGCTGAACACAATTTGACTTTGTCAATTGATTTCAAATGGGAAGAAATCTTCATACGGCTAGGAGCGTTCTACAACGGCTAGGAGAGTTCTACAACGTCCAAAAACATCTTGAAGCCTTCAAATAAAGATCAACTCTTCCGAGGATTATATACACAAGTCAAAAGTGAAGCATACTTGCTAGAGTTCAAGATTATCTTTTCATTGCTCTCAATTTGCTTCTTAGCATATTCTAATTGTATTTAGCTGTACTGAGCTTTACTACTTCACTTATATTATTGTTATTGTCGTGAGCTGAGTGATTAGAGAAGAATCGCTTAGAGGTAGGATTTGTGCCGGGAAAATAAATCAACTGTAAGGTGTAGCTTGAGCCGGAAGTCAAATTGTTTAGAAAGTTCATACTGAACTAAAAAGTGTGTAGTAAAGAGCATTGTCAAAATCCTAAGTGGGAGCTTAGGTAGAGGACGTAGGTCTTAGCACTAAACCTCTATAAACATTGTATTTGCCTCTGTTCACTATTCTTTTATATTTCAATTTGTTTTTTTTTTGGTTTTGTGTGTTAATTCTCTGTTTTGTAGCACTTTGCGAAAAAGATTAAAAGATCTATTCAATCCCCTATTCTAGATCGTTTTCAATTGGTATCAGAGCGGAAAAAATCCAGGGATGGCACTAAACTTGACACACAACAACATAGCAGAAGAAGGTAACACCAATAATTGCCCTCTTCTTTTTAATGGTACTAACTATTCTTCTTGAAAAAATCCTATGAAGTACCACATCATAAGTGAGGGAGTGGAGTATTGGAAGATCATAATCTTCGGTCCACACATTCCATTGAATGAAAATGGTGAGGTAAAGACGGAGTTGGAATATGATGACAATGATTGGAAGAAAGCCTACATCAATGCAAAAGCCATGAAGTTGATATATTGTGCTCTCACCGTTGAGGAGAGAAATAGAGTAAACTCTTGCACCAGTGCTCAAGAAATGTGGCAGAGACTACGCATCACTCACGAAGGAGCCACTCAAGTTCGAGAAACAAAAATCAACATGCTTCTCCATGACTATGAAATGTTTTTCATGAAGGAAGGTGAGTCTATTTTTATCAATGGATTAGGCAACCTTAGAAATCAGATGACGGATAGCGAGAAGGTGAAAAAAATTCTTCGTTCATTGCCAAAAGAATGGGGCTCATAAGTCACAGCTATTATGGAGTCTAAAGATCTCAACAGATTAGAATTTAATGCCTTTGTGGGATCCCTCATAAATTATGAGATCATTCTCAAGTCAAGAGGAGGAAGAGATAAGTCACAAAAATCAATTGCTTTAAAAGCTAATGTGTCTTCTGTTTATGAAAGTGATGAAAAGTTAGATGAAAATGAAGAAGATAAAGAACTAGCACTTTATGCTAGAAACTTGAGAATGTTCAAAGGACTACTCAAAAATAGAAAGAAGGAATTACGTGGTGGAAGAAATGAAGAAAGAAAGAAGAACACCATGGAGCGAAGGACCAAAAGCTATGAAGAAAAGAAGAACAATGAAGAGTGTTGGAAGTGTGGAAAAAAAGGACATCATGCTAGAGAGTGCAAGAGCTCATCCTTTCTCCAGAAAAATGACAAGTATGATAAAGAGAAGAAGAAAGCTAACCTTGTAGCCACTTGGAGTGATGATAAGAAAACATACCTAAGCAATGATGAAAGCAACCTGGCTCTTATGACAAATAGCTCCTTGTCAAGTGATGATGAGGATGAGAGACAAGCAAGGAATGAAAATGTACTGAGCATAATCTCTTGCACGTTGTCTATCTCTTGAATAGTCAAACTTGATTTGTATTAATTCTTTAATTGAATATCAATTCAAAATACCTGAAATTATTTCTTAACCAATTCTATACATTTTATTATTATCAAAACATAGAAGGATTTAATTTGTCAACCACCATTGGTCCAAAAAGTTAAACTAATTAAATTCGACTTAAACTATTAATTTATTATAATTATCTTAAATTATTAATTTAAGTCAAACTTAATAGTATTAGGTCAGATTTAAGAGTTAAGTGAGATTATCATATTAGTGACATTTAATTAGTCCACTTCTAATATTTCATCAATAATTTTTAGTCAAAGTTAAAGATAAGAGATTTTTCTAAAATATTTAAAACTAAAGGAAGTTTCTTTGGGAATTTAAAAAATTAGAATTTTTTAAAAAGAATTTTAAGTTAAAAAGAGATTTAAGTCTTTTCACATAAAATATGTTATTTATAAAAGATACCTATGCATCTTATTCAACGTCAAAGAACATGTCTACAAGATTATAGGACAGAACTTATGGCTTCATAGGTTGGAAACATACAAAGTGACTACGTGTTTATAAAGGAGAGCACGCAATCTTTTATTCTATAAAACAATTCCAACTGCAGTATGATCTCTATAATAGAAGTTAGAACTGTGTTTTAGTGAATGGTGCAGGTGCTCGGTAGATTTTCTTTAAATTTTGAGTTAATTATCTGACTCCTTAGTGATTTACACATATTTAATTTCAATTCTTGATTGTTAAAAACTATCATATACCTCTTAATTGTTTGATTAAATTTCACTTATACCTCTTGATGTTATATTCTATTTAAAAAACTTAATTAAATAATGGACAAACAACGTCATCTAGTCTAAATAGGTATTAGATGGCACAATACTTGTCATGATTGTGCCACGTAACATATGACCATTTAGATAAAAAAATTAAACTTACAAGATAAAATATTTGAATATTTAATTGATATTAGACTATTATAAGATAGATATATAATACAAACATTAAATAAAATTGAAGAATTTAAAATAATATTTAATTTCTCGATGTTAGGTTTAGGTAAGGATAACTTTTTCTTGATTAGATCAACTTGATCTAGAACTTTGCTGGAAGGTAGAAATCGAGGGTGCCATGTGGGAGTAAAGGAAGAAACAGAAGAATGTTTCCTGAATAACAAACAACCTGTATTAATTAAACAATTACTGGGGGAATAGATCTTCAAAAGATGTTCTAATTTTCTACGAAACTTCCAACTTTCATGTCTTTTTAATTGTAAGATAAACTTTGTTTCATGATCAATTATTGTTCAATTTGTAATGAGCCTACGGGCTCATATAAAGAGAAAAGTTAGACCACATACAAGCAGTGAGATTCTATTATAAAATTAATTGGTGATAGGTAGAATAACTCGTTAGACTTATATGTTAGTCTTTTTTTTTTTTTTCAATATGAGACGTTCACATGTGAGTATATAAATAAATAAGGATTTGAGACTACAAGAATATTGCTAGTCTTAATGGTGGATATTGATTATTCTTACTTTTTGAACGTAATTAGTGTGTTAAATAAGTTCATTGAAGTAATATATATATATATATATATATAAGGATTCGAGACTACAAGAATATTGCTAGTCTTAATGTGGTGGATATTGATTATTCTTGCTTTTTGAACGTAATTAGTGTGTTAAGAAAGTTCATTGAAATAACTATATATATATATATATATATATAAGGATTTGAGACTACAAGAATATTGCTAGTCTTAATGGTGGATATTGATTATTCTTACTTTTTGAACGTAATTAGTGTGTTAAGAAATTTCATTGAAGTAACAATATATATATAAGGATTTGAGACTACAAGAATATTGCTAGTGTTAATGGTGGATATTGATTATTCTTGCTTTTTGAACGTAATTAGTGTGTTAAGAAAGTTAACAACTTCGACTCTTCTGCGATGAAATTTTAAGTACTTTACAAACGAAAAATTAGGAATGATAATGACTTGGAAATCGAACCAAATGAAGTTGATTTTTAAGATGGATTCGAGTCCACTAACTTACTCAAAGCCTAATCAACTCAAACTTGACGTGCTAGTGGCGGATTCAGATTGCTAATCGTATTAGCAGCAACCATAAATTGATAAATAAGTAGAGTTGTATGTTGGTCAAGAAAGTCAAGTTTTCTCCAGTAAGGTCTGGCGGCTGAAAGCCATGCAATTCCTGTAAACTAAGAAGTTGTGAATGAGTTGACTTAGAAAAAATAAATTAAGACTTTTATTACACGTGGAATCAAGTTTTTATAAAAACCTTTTTTTATAATCAAAATTAATGAACATCGACTTCTACGAAAGAAGAAGATTCAAGAAGTAACATTGTCATTTTACTAACTAATCCAGGATCCGATTTCCACTTTAACGGAATAATTACTAAATTTTTTTCACAATTTTTAATTTCTTGAAAATTAAGATTTTTTTAATTCTATAAAAATGATTAACACAAATCATAATAAAGTAAAAACTTAATTTGTACTTTATTCGAAGCATGATCTTTATTTTGTCATATCACTCGAACTATTTCTGAAACCGATCTGTTTAAACTATCGTAGCCGCACAAATATCTAGCCTCTAACGGTATCTACAGAATGAGTTGAGAGAATTCTGTAACTCTTACAAATAGGGTTAAGCAAAAAGCACTAGTTTTATAGAACTTAAGCCTATTTATAATAAGCTTTGGACGTTTTAGTAATTTAATGAAAAATAAATTCTAATTTTAATTAAACTTTAATTAAAATTACAAATAATTCTTATTAAATACCAATTATACTTAAAAAAACGATGAAACAAATGTAGTATGAACATCAAAGCATAGACTAAATATTTAACTTAATTTTTAAATTCAAGCCAAATTAATTTAATTTGTATCAATTTAGTAGTTTATTGTAATTATCTTAAATTGTCATTAATTTTTAATCGAAGTCAAACACAAAAGAATTTTCAAAAATCTGAAATTAAAATAAGTTATTCAACAATTTTAAAATTTTGGATTTTTAAAAAAATAAATTTAAGTTACCGAATAAGTTTATGTCATTTCACCTAAAATATATTATTTGTAATCTCATTCAACGTCAAAGAACATGCCTACAAGATTATAGGACAGGACCTATAGCTTCATAGGTTGGAAACATGCCAATTCCAACGCGTGACTACGTGTTTATACAAGAGGGTACGAAACTAAGAATTCTTTTATTCTATGAAACAATTCCGACGACCACTTTATCATAAATTATTTGATGAAGTATATAAATAATTTGGTTAATATTAATAATGATGAGTATAAAAGCTATTAAGATGATCATTTCCAAACATTTTTCTATAATATAATTGTATTTTAGTGAATGGTTCAAGTGGTCGGTAGATTTTCTTAAAAATTTGAGTTAATTATATCGAATTTTTTTTGTAATTTACATATTTTTAATTTTATTTCTTGATTGATAAAAAATATCACACTCCTCTCCATGGTTTGATTTTTGTTTCAATGATACCTTTTGATATCATTTTTTATTATAAAAACTTAACAAAATAAATGTATTAATGTTGTTTAATTACGTATTGCGTGACACAAGGATTGTCATGATCATTAGAACCAATATTTTAAAAACCTAGATTGAAAATTAATAGATAAGATAAAATGTTTAAATATTTAAATATTTAATTAGTATTAGATTATCATAAAATTGGTATATAATAAAGATTGAATGATATCGAAAAACTCAAAATTAAATTAAAGAAGAATACTATTTTTATGTGAGAAGATTGTGGTTTATTGAAAAAAGACCGCAAAAAAAGTTAGTTTATCCTGATTTATATAAATATGTTAGTTTACAAAAATTACAACTCTTCCGGAAGATTCAACTTCAAATACCGGTAAACTGTGTCTCATTTCACTCCAAAACCTCTATATAAGTCCTTCATCTTTTGAGAAATGATTAAGATGAAATGGAGGAAGGACAGCACAAAGAATAATGGGTTGAAACAGAAAGAGGTTGAGTAGAATTACTGTCGCAGGAGAAATGGCAACCTGGTACTGTATATATTACATGTACAAAGCAACGGCTTCCATTTCTCCTCGACAGTAATTCTTTTCCAGCTTCTTCAACACCTAAGGTTGTTCGTTCACAGAAACTATTTATTTGTGTTTCTTTTCAGAGGAATACATTTTCTCTAATGGTGTTACGTAGAATAATTCAATGCAGAAATTGCTCCATGTTGTTCCATCTCTCTTTCCCTTTCCTTTTTATACTGCCTAAACTTCTTTTGTTTTATCTACTGGATCTTTCTCGTCCTTGAGTTCATGCTAAAACCCTCGTCGGGATGTAATCGTAATCATATCTGTTGTAATCTTTGGTAATTGCCGTCATATTCCTTATAACACTCGTTGCAACCCGACTGAAACATCTTGGGAAACCCTAACAATGAACAGTGTTTGTACTTTCGTTCCTAGTTTTAGTATTTATTCAAGAACAATTACTGTCCATTGTTTAGCTTTCAACAAACAAAAATCTTGGTCCTTATCAGATCATTGTTTATCTTTCAAAATCGTCGCACTTGGTTTCTTCTTGACATTATTGTATCAGCTGATTTTCAGAACAACTCTCGTAGAATGGAACTGGTAATTCTGTTTGTTGAAGACGAAATGGAATTAGGTTAATCTGAATTCTGAATCCAAAGCTGTAGTAGAGTGATTAGGTTCTATCAGGTTTGAGGGAAAGAAGAAGGGGATTGCAGGTTGCATAATTTGCAGGGCACAAACTGATATTACGGTGTCGTGTTCCACAATTTACTTGTGGAAAGAGATGGGAGTTTTGACCAAGAAAAATGCTTTGTATTTTTGTATTTTGGTGTGTTTAAAACTATTATATTAGAGCCAATCAGGTTGGTGTGAATGATTCAGCACTCTCATCCCTTAACTAGATATCTCAAGTTCGAGTCTTGAGAATGGAAAAATCTATTTATCCAACACTTTACTTCTTAAGGGCTGATCCGGTATGAACGGAAATTAGTTTGAGTATAGATGGCTTAAAAGCGTCTTCCTATAATTGGGACCTTCCTAAGACATCTCGTAGGTTAATAAAAAAACTATTATATTAGAGGTATTTGTGCATGAATCTATATAAAGAAATAATAGTTACTAATAAAGCGTTGATAAATTAGATCTCCAGCAATGAATCTATATAAAGAAATAATAGTTACTAATAAAGCGTTGATAAATTAGATCTCCAGCAATGTAGAGGAGTATGCTCATAATTTTAATGAAAATAAATGACATAAGAGAATAATATGAGAAAAGGGCTTTTAAGATGCCAAAATATACAAAGAAAAGTAGAAAAATGAATAGTACAAGATATTAAATTAGTTTTCAATTTTTAGAGAGAAAAAAAGAGACGAAAAGAAAATATTATTAAAGAAATATTTTTTCCTTTATTAAATATTTGGATGCTTCCTTCCTTTATTAAATATTGATTAAGTTAAACATAAATTCTTTTGTTTAGAAATTTTCAATAAAAAACTGTGAATTTTTATTATTTAAAACTTAAATGAGAATTATGATTTATTAGTAAAGAGGTAAAAAATATTTATCATCCCATCCGATAGATTTAAGAACGAGAGAAATTTTTTTAAAATTAGTGAAAAACCAAGCTGACTCTGGTGAATGCGTAAATATAAAATTTTAAGGTGTAAATTCATTTGAGGATAAATGATTTATGATGATTTATAGATAACTTAGTTTTGATCTCCTTTAAGTTAAGAATATAATAACAAAAAAGAGAGAGTCTCTAATAAATATTGTAGTAACTGGTAAGAGCCAAACCACTAATTTGGTTTGTTAAATTGATAGCCTATAATTAAAGTATGAGATGAGCTTGATTTAATGATTGTGAGTTAAAGGATAAAACCTATTAATATAAAATCATTTACATATAGAAAAAAAAATTCTTATTTAAATACTAATGAAGATTCCTAGTCAGTAATGACAAAACTGTTGTCACCTAAATAGAAAGATTTAATTAGATTTTATGTTAAATTGGAGTTTGAATGCTATTTAAATGACTCAAACTGTTGGGTTTGGGTTCCCTCCTATGTGGTAAAACCCATAAATGCATTAAAGCCCATTTTCTTTTGAACCCATTAGGGTTAAGTTTTGT
>JANQBM010375425.1:0-19296 GCA_025594535.1 Erythroxylum domingense
AAAATTTCCAATTGCTTATGTCTGAAATCTCATTGCCATTGGACCACAAATTTTCTACTGATTGACCCCTAACTGTCACTTAGCAATTTTTTTCGGGTCCGGAAACAGTTCCGAAAAATTCCCAGAAAATTTCCATAATTCTCTAAAAATTGGAAAATCGCTATGAACCTCTCCGATTCAATTTATCACTCACAAAGCCTATTTTTCAAGAAGTCACACTTATTCACACTTATACCGGGAAAATGTCATGAATGCATGTACAGGTATTTTCATGTGCACATATCACTATTCACAAATGCATGAGCATGAGATGTGTTGTTCTACTTTCTCTGATTTACCACACTTGGACCCGTTTCTCTGGTCCGACCCGTTCTACGGAACCGGGATGCTACATATATGGAGTGTTTTTACTGAACATGCATCTATATTTTGGTCATATCTTGATCTATATATATCCAAATTGGGTGGATTTTGCTTTAGATTAAACTAAAGATATATGGATACAATTTTCGTGAAGGAATTGAATTTGAATTCTATCCTTAAGGGTCTTGAAAGCTGGCTTGAAGTTGAGAACTGTGTGTGGTCATGGTATGAGAACAATATGTAGTATTTTGGTTATAACTTGCATAATACGGAACCAAAATGCATGAATTTGATGTCATTAGAAACTTAAGACATAGAGAAATATTTGATTAGAAGAAGGTGTTGCCTAAATACCTTATTTTTAGGTCATAATGGTCATACAAAACTGACATAAAATTCTATCCTGAGAAAAACTAAAAAACTGTAGGATAAATGGGAGATTAGTTTTTGTCACGTTCGTGGCAGGGGATGCCATGATCATAGGCAGTGATTTTTCATGGAAATGTTTTGATTATACAATGGTTGAACCAATTAAGGATGGAGTGTATAATTATGATGCTATTGGACTTAATTTGGGCTTAAAATGAGGATATAACTTAGTGAATAAATTGTTTGATGCAGTATGAATGAGGAATTATGGAAAAATAATAGGATTTCATGAATGAAGAGGTTAGGTAGGAAATTTTGAATTAAACTAGTAGAGGTTTGAGAGTTTAATGCAATTAATTTGGTCATTGAATTAGATTGAAATGAAATTGCATTAATATGTGTATGAATTTTAGAAAATTTGGTATAGAATTGATGTTTGTATAAGTGTTAAATTCAAGTGGATGAAGGAAGAAAAATGCAGGCACGATCGTGGTTTTTATCCTATGATTATGGCTGGACAAAAAAAGTTTTTGTCACTATCGTGGCTAGACCTATGGAGAAAAAGAGTTGTCTTTTGAGTGAAGTTTGAATCAACCAATGCTAGGGTAATTCCAAATGAGGTATTAAGGCTTAAATAAGATCTTAAATGAATTTAGTCGATGTTGAATGAAAGGATTAAGGTGAGTAAAGTGTATTTTGGAGTAAGGAATGCTTGGAAGGTGTTGTAAATTGTTTATAAAGTGTATTAATGAAACATACCCGATATTTTTGTCATTGAACATACATAATACATTATACATTTATAAATGTGCTTATTCATCTAAATGTGCAATGTAGTAATGTGAAAATGTATGTGATTGCATATAAAAGAGAATCTAGAGCGACTATTTCTAGACATTGCTGGGACTTCATGGAAATAAGCTAAAAAGAGCAATAGTGAGTAACCTAAGATGGTCTCACCTTGATTGTTTGTTTGATTATGAATTTAATTGATATGTGATGTATGTGTACTGATTTTTGGACATAAAATGTCTGAGGAGTTTGATGCATAAGTAACACATTGGAAGTGTTCCTTGAATGTGAATGTGATTGAATAAATGTTTTCTCTACTTATATGTTGAATGCCGGACCAAGTCCGATGACCAATGTGAATGAGAAAGTGAATGTGAATGTAATGGACTTAATATGATGATTGAATATGTGTAATGTATTTTATTCCATGAATGCATAAAATATAACGGCAGTTGTGACCGGAGTCACAAATGAAAAAGAGCTTAAAGCTCAGATATCTGTGGTAAGAGCCTATGGCTCAATATGTATAATGAGCCCTGTATCCCCAACGAATAAGGGACAGTATGAGTGAGCCCAGTATCTACAACGAATACAGTACAATGAAAAAGGCACTCGGCCATAACAACATTAATAAATGAATTTGAGTCTCAAAAACATTGCATACACATATGATATGAATAAATTGAGCGACTGCAATGTTTTGAGGACTTTTCTTGTATGAAATATATGGAAGCTTATCGATGAATATGTTCTGCATGATCGCAATGAAATGATGAATTGTATGGATTTTTGAAATGTGACAAATGTGAACAAAGTGTTTCATGATATTACTTGATGATAATCCAAATGATGTGAATTATATGATAACATGAATTGTTATGTTGCATGAAAGGAGTGAACCATCGAGGACGGTTACTCAATTGAGTTCGTAAAACTCAACCAAGTTGCTACATTGACATTTTCAGGTTTGAGAGACCGATAACTTAGCTTCTAAGAATACTTAGAAGAGATTTTGTACAACTTTTGGATAGAAGACATGACACTAAGGTCAGTCAGCTGGGACTGAAGGATTAGTCTTAATTTTTGTTGCTTCCTTATGTATGTAGCATAGCTTGTATACAGAGATATGGACTCTGATAGGTTGATATTGTATAAACATGGATGGATATAATGCTATATTATAAATTAGGGTTTATGAAATGAAATGAGGAAGTTTTGGGATTTTAAACATTATGTTAGTTATGATTTAATTATGATGCCATGCAATGTAGTGAAAATGAAATAGCTAGCATGCCATTTTTGTCAGGCATATGCACGTTCGTCCGAGGGGCATACGAACATGTGTCAGATGGGAGTGGGGTGTTACATTAATACTTTATTGGCGCTAGCAATATGAATTATCCCTAGGCCCCTAATTTTCTTAAACTTACATACCTTTTCCTATCTCACTTTTGATAATTTTCCATTAGAGTTGTGTTTTCCCAAAAAAAAAAAAACCTTTGCATTAGCTTTTCAATTGCCTTTACTACTCCTTTAGCTAAAAATATGCTAACAGCTCAATAGACATGTAAGGAATTCAGAACAAATTTAATTAGTTGTCATCTTCCACTAAAAGATAAAAATATATTAGTCTATAAGCTGAATCTTTTTTGTATCCTTTCCACCAGGGGATAAGATTTATGAACTTGAATCCCTCTTATGGTGAAAGGTAGGCCTAAATAGTTTAGTGAAGACTGCTTCCTTTCCACAACAGTGATTATAGCTATATCACTTTCCAATATGTTTGCACTATTAGCTAGTACAAAATGGCTCTTTATTAGATTGATTACTAATCCTAACATCTCCTTAAATTGCTTTAGAGAGGATATTCGGATGTTAATTGAACAAAGATGAGCTTTGCAAAAGAAAAAAAAATCATCAGAAAAATATAAACTGATTAGAGAAACTTTCTTGCATTTGATATGAAATTTAAATTCCTTTTCTCTACCCATATTATAGTACAATAATTGGGGGTTAGGACCTCCTTACAAAGGATAAATAGATATGGGGACATAGGGCTACCTTGTCTAAGCCCTCTTACTCTTTTGAATATTCCTATAGGTACCCTATTTACTAAAACAAAATAGGAAGCGGTAGTTACATGCTTCCGCCTATCTAATGAATCTAGAAGGGAATCCTATCACGTTCAATACCATAAGTATAAACCTCCACTCCACACTATCAAAATATTTGTCAAATTTAATTTTGAAAGCATAGTTCATTGGGGGATTCCTCTTTTGATAACTCTTAATAGTTCTTGTGCAATGGAGATATCGTCCCTTATCATCCTTCTTTGTATGAAGGCATTTTGGTTACTACTAAAAAGAATTTCCAAGACTATATGAGTTTGTTTACTATATTTTTTATTTCACCTTATATAGAAAGTTAGAACAAGCTATAGGACTGAAATCATTAAAAGAATTAGGATTACTTATCTTACGAATCAAAGGAGTCCATTAAAGCCGCTAGGCCATAGACCTTTGTTGGGATTCATATGGAAGATCACATTTTCAATCTATCTATCCTATACAGGTATGGCTAAATAAAAAGCCTCCTCTTAAGATAACTTCTTTCAGATAAAGAAACTTAGAAAATGAGAGGTACTTATAGTCCTTAAGTATTAACCATAAAAGCCACTAAAGAATTATTCTACTTCTTTTAAAATTTGATCATGAGTGTTCATTCATAGGTTTATAAGTAGGAGGACAATTAACCTAAGTCAAATAGTTATAAAGAGTAACATGGCCATCAACATGCATGTTAAGTTACACATCTATATTGATTAGAAACACGACCATGCTCCACTTAAAGAGGAAATGCCAAAAAGTTTCAGAAAACAACATGATCCGCAACATACCTATGTTGGAAACCATGTTGCTAGTAATTACATGTTAGTTACCTAAACGTCTATTATCATGCTATATTGCCAAACTTAGGTAAATGTTTGGGAAATAGTAAGTAATATAACCACCAACACAGTTATGTTAATGACCGCATTATAGATTATTTCTTTTTCCTTATTTTTCAAAAAAGTTATAGAAAACTACTTGCCCTCTAATACGCCTATTTTAGTGACCTTGTAGATTTCAACTTTTTAACTTTTATTATTAACTCTGTTGTGTATAGTCCTAACATACCCATGTAAAAATTATGATCCTGTTTTTACTTTAACACTACCTAGTTACACATTTATGTTTTGGACCTTGTTGCACTCTATCATAACTTGTTTAAGATACACACCAATGTAAAAACCCTATATACCAATGTTTTATCCTAACATGCCCCTAGCAAGTAAAAATTAACCCTACTGTAATCAACATAGGCTAGCTACATGACTATGTTATGGCTTATATTGAACAAAATCAGTATAAATCACTTTACCCATCTCTTAGATCTACGTTTTCACCCTTTTTTTCTCATCTCTCTCATCTAGGTGATGCTTTCTTACTCACCCACTGTGTGAAATCCCTCTCCCAACTCATTTGTCTTGAGAATTCATTGACTCAAGGCATGCCTAATGATTTATTTCATTCATATTTGAGTTTTTTGTAGATTTTTTCAGGGCATAGGTGAGATATTTCACTAATTTGGGTGTTTTCAAGTTGTTTAAGATTATCCAAGTGATTGGTAGGGTTTAGGAGGTTTATTTGATATCAATGAGCTATTATGTATGATTAATTCAAAAGCTCAAGGGTTTTTTATGCTATTATTATTTTTGTGAAATTGAATCCCTAATGTTGTAAGATGATCTTCTATAAATTAAATTATCTAATTGCTCATGTTTTATATATTTAAATTTTTTATTAAACTTTTGTATTGTTTACTTGCATGATACTTTGGCAATTTTGATTTTTTGAGTTTTATTTAATTTTAATTAAGTTGTTTAGTAAATTAATTGCAGTTTTGGAATTAAATGATATATGGGGCGGTCTTTATGATAATTATGGATTAAATAGTGGTTTATTGGATTTGTTTGTGCTTTTCATTATTAATCTATAACTAATTGGTCATGAGATATCACCTCAGTGTTTGTTTATCATGGTTTAATTAATGTATTATTCCCTTATTTTAACAACTTTTAGTTATTTTCATATTTAAGAGAATAATGACTAAAAGAGCAAATGCACTAGACCAAAGGTGAATAGGCATAGGGGCTACGGTGGTTTACAATAACCACCTCGACAATCGACTCTTACAGACCCTATAAGTACTATACATCCCATGTTGCACTTCACAATGTCAGCTCACATTGTAAGGTTTGAGAGGTAAAGTCCAAGCCTTTTAGGAAGAGTTAAAGTATAGATTAGGAGGTGCTAGACTAGATTGTTCTTGCTCAAAGGAGTCAGAGAGTTGAATATAGTTAGTGAATGGGATTGCTTCTTCACAATGTAAGAGCCCGTTTACAAAGAGTTAACCTTAGAGTTCCTCTCTACCTTTACAAGCAGGAAACATTATAAAACATGAGACGTGGACAATGTGATAAAGTTTTGGGTGCTCAGAGAGATGTATAATATAAGCTAAAAATGATTCTTACTGTGTATAGGAAGGCAACACAGTAGAGATCTTTGGTAGTGCAATATGTACATATGCTGATCATCCGTATAATTAACAATAAAGGAGATAGCACTGAAGTGGCAGGGAAGGAAAACATGTTGTATCTTATAGTATGATGGAGAAGTTTCCCACCCACCTCAAGTATGCCTTAGCCTAGTACTTCAAGCATTAGACGTATAACACTGGGGTCAAAACTATATGTGTGGGGTTGTACTTAATAAGGCTGATATAGGATATAAGATTGTTAGAGTAACTAATTAGGATGACACTAGTAAGGTGATGGTAGAGGTTGAGTCAATAGGGTCTAGTCTACATCTTAGTAGGACTCTAAGAGCTTATACACGTAGGTGGAGTAAAAGAGATTACCCTAATACATAAGAGGAGTAATAGAGGTAAGATCCCCTATAACAACTTTCGGTAAACAGAGCATCAAGATGACTCTTTAGATAGTGCAAGCATATCTAAAAAACTACCTATACCTTCACATCAGGACTAGCTAAAGATTGCCCAATTGGAGAGTTACATTAGGCAAATCCTAGGGTGTAGTATACCATTCCAGAGGGATAACAAGAGTTTACAGACTGAGATTCCAACTCCATTAATGGGAGCCACTTCATCATTATAGAGTTCTCAACAGTCAGATTCTTTAACTACTACAAAGACAGCACCCCTATATACTAGAGATATGAACACTCCCATCTCTCCAACAAAGGCAAAACAGCCTCAAGATGGTTGATAAGGGCATTGATTATGTTTTCTTTTCCATTTTATTTATGAAGTTTCTTTTTTATTTTGGTATATCTTAATGGTTAGTAAGGGATTAACCTTGATAAACTAATATTGCATTGCTATTTTATTTATTACATATATTCTAAATCATAATTTCTTTTTATACATATAATTGAATTTTTCTTCTTTTATTTTCTTTATATTTTAAATATTTTATTTTTGCAAGGATAATGTGGATGGAAATCACACATTGAGTTAAACTTCTACATTATAAACTGGGGAGGGTACTTGTTTACTTTACTTTTTTCTCTATATCTCAATTTTTTGGGTGATTAGTTGTGTACATTGGGGATAATTTACAACTTTAATTATAGATGAAGGAGTTTAGTAACTTTTGTTATGGATTTAATATTGATCTAAAGTAAAATTTTAATTTCTATTTAGTGATTCTTCTTTTCAAAGGTCTCTAATTTGTTGATTCCTATCTTAAAGCATTTATATTTCTTGTGAATTATTGAATGAATTTAGAATAAAAAAGGATACAAGCAAGATTAGATGGATTTTTATTTGCTACATTATGAATGAATATTTTGGTTATTGATTTGTATGAGAGTGTATAGGATTTTACATATAGGAACCTATATTTATTACAAGAAATATGTATATTGGCTATTGTTTTCAATAGTTTAAAATTTATAGCCAAAAGTAAGTATATAACTATTAATTTTCTAAATCGTAGCCTAATAAAGTAATACCTCAAAAAATATTTTAAGGAAAATTTCAAAGATTATTAACCAAGTTTATTTTAACTATAAATTATTTTTTATTGCCAAGGTCTTTTTTTTTAAGAATAGGCCACGTTTATATTTTGTTGTCAAAAATTATTATCTATATTTGTTTTGAGTACGAATTATCTTTCGTAGCTAAAACAATTAAGGTTATATTTTTTAGCTAAAAACTATTAATTATTTTTTCACAAATAAAGTGGAATTTTATTTTCTTTTTGACAAAGATACTTCTTAAATGTTAATAACAAGACATATATTTTGAAGGTAAATATGTAAGAATCTAATTATAAAACCATTATCCAGGGTCATGTTGTACTTGTGCTCAATATTTTAGTATTTGCCATAAACATTTTTCACTTCTTTAAAAACCCTAAGAGACCAGACCTCAAGCACTATGAGCTCCTTCACAAACAACTCAAACTTTGACAATCTCCTCCTCCAAACCTTGATGGGTTGCCTTTAAATCTACCCTTTGGCCATCATAAACAACCCCTTCCTCTCTCAATCCCTGGAGGATATCCTCTTCAACACTTCAAACAATCTCTTTGAGGATTCCAATGAAAAGAACTACAAACCTAGAATCTAACTCTTTAAAGACTAGTCTAATCTTGTGAAGGAAATCATCTATGTTATTCTCTTTAGGAAGACCGATTCCTTGAAATCCAATTTAGTTCAAGAAGTGGCGATTGGGGAATGTCATATATGCATTGGGTTTTGTGAAGATAATTGGTTGGATTATCTGGTTTCATTGATCCTCTTCTACCCTTCCATGAATTGGGAGTTACATTCTCTCTTTTTTCATTAAATCAAGGCCAAAAGGATCAATTTTGACCCAAAGTTTTACAGTAATTGACAAATTTAACCCTAATGTTTTAGAGAGTACAAATATTACCCTAACATTTAGAAAACTTTTAAACATAAAACCATAATAGTGGAAAAACTAACGGTGTCATCTACCAAGTCATCATATTAACCTATTTTTTTGTAAGCCCCACACTACCATGTTAGATGTGAGTTACCTTATTTAATTAATCCCAAAATAAACATATTAACTTGACTAATCAAAAAATAATTGATCAAAGCCTAATAACAATGATCCCTCATATTATTCTAGGGTTTGTGTCTACGCTCTGGAATCCCTAAAGTTGTTAATCATCATTTGGAATCCCTAAAGTTGTCAGAGGCTTGCTGGAATCCCTGTCACCTCCCTCACCATCTGGAATCCCTTAGTCGCTCTCATTTGTAAATTTTTCTACTTACATCGAATCTCTCAGTTGCCCTTGTCACAGGGTCCGATTCATTAGATTCTAAGAGTAGCTACTGCAAGCATCTTCATCTACTAGTCGCAAGCATCTTCATCTACTAGTCGCTCTCATAGGTGAGCTTTTCTACATATGTGATTCAATTAGTACTAAAAGAATGGTAGCCTTCATGCCCTTTTGATGATCTTCCCTCTTTGGAAAAAGATCTAAAATGAAACATTTAAAGATGAAATGAAGTTGTTGATGAAAATGAGAAATGTAGAAAAAAATGAAAATTTGTGATAGTATTTGATACTTGTCAAGTGCCTTTGAACTATATGATTACATATTGTAATTGATCTTGTTTTATGACATGAGTGAACCATCGAGGATGGTTACTCTGCTGAGTTCGTAAAACTCATCAAAATTGCACCGTTGCTTTTAAGGTTCTAAAGTGAGATGACTTAGCTTCTAAGACTCTGTAGAAGCGTATTTTGTGCAGCTGTTACAGTCAGATTTGGCTCAAAGGTCGGTTAGCTGGGATCGAGGACATAGTTGTTTCTTTTGAGTTTATAGTATTTGGTATGTACTGAGTTGTTTATGTTTATAGAACAATTTTGTATAAACATAGATGATATTGTACTATATGAAACAATGTAAATTATGGTTTTGATATAATGTGATAACATTTTGAGTTTAGAAAATGTGTGATTGATGGTTTAGTATATGATGCCATGTTATGTACAGCGAAGGTGAGATAGTTAACATGTCATTTTTGACAGGCATGTACACATGTATCTGATGGATACACGTGCATATGTCAGTTGGGAGTAAGGTGTTACAATATTAAACACTGAGAGTATATTGCATGAAATAGTTTAAGTAACTGAGTAACTTACTATATGAAGATAAACATAAGGATAAAGTTAAGTAATCAAAGATAAAAAAATATTTATTATAAAAAACAAGATTAGGATGTCATACAGAAGAGTTGAAGTTGTTTGAATACAGATGATTTGAAGTTGCTTGAATACAATTAACTAATATTGAAGTGACTTGTGTGACGATATGTTGGAAAAGTTAGGGTAGTTAGGATTTATATTCATCAACTAGCAAAGATTATTTTATACTTAACTTTGATGTTGTCTTTGTAGGAAAATTTACATTGTGAGTTTCTTTAGTATGCAGATGGAATCGTAATCATCGATTAATATAATAGTAAGTTCAAATTTAGGTAATGTTGTTTTCTATTGTGGGTTAAAAGTCCTATTAAGGACTTCATTGAGTGATCATAGTCATGGCCAAAGATTTTGTGGATGCCCCAATTATCCATTAAGAATTTATTATTATTTGATTAATGAAATTGAATATTAAACTTATGTTTAACTTTATTTTAATGAAATTAAATGCTTTAGGTTGGGAGATGCAACTTTTTCATATGGCATGATAAATAATTTACTGAGAGAGACATTTAAGTAATTCAAAAATTAAGGAATGAATTATCAATGTTAAAGGATTTTGAAATGAGCACAAATAAGGAGTTCAAAAACAAATGAAGCTTTTGAAGGAGGACATAACTTTATTGAGAAAAGAGAAAAAAGAAATTCATTGAGAAAAGAGCATCAATTGTAAATAGTTCCTTTGGATATACTCAAGAATCTTAGTAAGATACTTGAGATAGTAGTCTAGATGCTCTCAAACTTAATACACTTCTTCATGGACCAACATTATATCGCCTTTTATGGCCCTCTAAGTATCAAAACTCTATACTAAGAAATGAATATTGCATATTTAGATCATATAGTTCTATTGAAGCGAAATATTTATATGGCCTCAATATAAGTTAAGTAGCTAGCTATGTTATACATATAATTCTCTAGAAATCTTTAATGCCAATACGGGACCTATATGAGGACATGTAAAATACTATGTTTCATGTACTAGGGGTAACATAGGTGTATGTATGGCTATGAAGGAGAAAATAAAAGTGACCACTTTTGAAAATGGCTTTAAAATAGTGGCACGTAGGTGTCATGTTCAAGGGAACTTTTATAGATCTTCCAAATTTGCTCCAAGTTAGTTCGATTCCTACCTAATTTTGCTCCTTTTCCTTGAATAGGTAAAAATAATACCTAAAATGAATATAGTTCTAATTTTAAGTACCAATCCTTTAAAATCATCTAAAATACAAGCAATATACCACATAAACAGTGTTAAAATTAATATATGACTGACATACATCACTAGACATTAAAAATATACTAAAATATATATATTAGATGAGGGGGAACAACATTAAGCTCAACCTCAGCTACAAGCTTTGTAACTTGGATATTGAGGGTGTGAATCACTTATTCTTTAAGTTCTAATTGATATCCATAATATGATCACAAATCCAAAACATGTAACTGCAATTGCTAAGAAAATGATTATATGATGATGCCATTGAGTGGGCTAGAAAACCACATCACTTAAGCAATGGTAGTTAAATTATCTTTAAAATTACTTTTGGCTATTTGATTTACGTAATTTAGTAAGAAAGAAATTATAAAATATTCAAAAATACCATAAAACATCTATAAACCTTAACTGAGAACACTTTTAGCTAAATAAGGGAGATTATAATGATAAAGGATTCACAGATCCACTTCAATTTAGGGATGGCTTAGGCTTGGAGTATTCCTAATTCAAATAGCTAAGTTTAATAATAGCTTAAAGCCAAGAAGGCTAGATAAGGAGAATAGCTATCAATGATCAAGGAAAAGCTCCAATCAAGATGATGTTAAACCTAGGCAAATACAAAGTGACGCAGGGAAGCTACAGTTTGATGATGAGAACATCAATTATAAATAGTTCCCTTTAATAGAACTATGTGATCTAAATGTGCATTATTCCTTTCTTAGTAAAGCTTTTTGATACTTAGAGGTCCATATAGGGTGATATAACACTTCTCTATAAAGAAGTGTATTTAGTTTGAGTGCATCTAGACTACTATGGCAAGTATCTTACTATAATTCTCGATTATATCTAAGGGATAACTCCTTTTAATTTGTAGCTTATATTGGTTTCATATTCCTTTTAGTTTTTTGACTTTGTAAGAATATGGGACATATGTGACATTGATTAATGTTTTTAGAAGTTTATATTATTTCCTTTATAAGGTGCATATATTTAAAGGTAGTTAGTTAGACAATGCTCTTTAGGATTTTGTTTAGGCTTTTATCGCACTCATTTATTGACGTTATATTTATATATAAGCATATGTATGAGCAAATTTTATTTTTTGATTCCTTTTTAGGCACTTTTATCTTTTACTTGATAAAAGCAATTCTTAATCCTTGAAAGAGTTAAAATGGATTAAAAAATCAATGATTCATGGATTAAAGAGAGTTAACTTATGTTTCTTTGACATATGAAGAATTATGTTTAAATGAACATTTTTATTCATTTTATTTCTCAATATCACATTATGTTTTCACCATAAAAAAGGTGATATTTGTTGAACTAAAAGGATGTCATCATCTATGTTTTGATGATAAAAAAACGTATTTGTTACTAATATTTTATTTTGATGATTTAAAGAAAACAAAATCAAATTATTCAATCATATCAAGTAACTAATCCAAAAAGATATGTTATAAATAAAATTCAAATATGAAGTGATCTATGAAAATAAAAAGGAATACTGAAAAATTTTCATTTTTTAAGTTCATGTTATCAATAGTGGATACTAGAATCGTCACTTGGTCGTATTTAAAATCACATTTATAAGACAAAGAAAAATGATAATAATTAGGCATTCATAAGAAAAGGTTACTTAATATCGTTCAACTGCCACTTCTTCAATAATTCAATACACATGACTATTATGGGTGTGATCTTTTCAAATTCTAGTGTTTTTTTCATTAACTAGAGGGAGTGATGTGAATACATTAGTTAATTAATAAATATATTATGTATCTAAGTATGCAATACATATGCAAAGCATGTCCATAAGAGAGTGTCATTTGCTAATACTTGGTACATGCACAATTTGTTATTGATAATGTTAATCATTAAAGTATCTATAAGTGGCTAATGGATATGCACATGAGCCTATAGCATGCTACACATTTATGTGGTAAGCCCTTTAGACCTTATATTCATAAAGGAACTATTAATATTTATATTGTGTGACTATGTGGGTTTTTACATCATTACATTCGTTAATACATTGTCATAACTATTTCAACCCACGATATTTTAAATATTATAAGAGTTAATTGGGCATTAATATATCTTTAACCTGTTATCTAATTTTCCTTATAAGTCATGGGAATTTCTGAATGCACGAAACATAATTTAGCAAACATTTAGATCTATAATAATATATGATTGATTTGTTCATTTCATTTAAAGTAAAGATGCAATTCTTAAAAATGATTATACATAATTACAATTGAATACGTTGTTATAGATGTAGGAATCGCAATTGAATGTGTACTAATTTAATAATTAGAAGAATCTTAATCATATCTTTTTTATTATTGGTTTATACATATTCTTATCATGTAAGATTATTGGCTTGTAAATTCATAGTAATATTAGAGCACAACTATAGGATTGTATGGAGTCTCATAATTGTTAATTGAAAGGTAAGAAAATTTATTCACTATACATAAGTTTTTCACAAAATTTGAAAAAAAATTTTCTATTGTTTAATGACTATATACATCAAATGGAGTTAGTGTATAGGTCGACATAATCGTCTGTACTCTTTATATTATATATAGGGTATATTATAAGGTATGAGATATGAGTATCCTTTGACCCTTATTCTTACCACAAGGATGAAGGATTAAATTAGACTGTTAAGTACATTATATCATCAATTTTTATAATTGATTATTGAATTTGTTTATACTAGTAATTTATATACCATCATCTAACTTGTTGATGCTTGAATTTCTTTATGGGTGTGACACTAAAAATATTCATATTAGGATTAGAGAGAAAAATTTTAATTTTAAGAACCTAATATCCTAAATCTTTGTAACTGATAACCTTCTAGTCTAGATATTGAAATTTATGAAATGTTATTTATTAGAGGATGCCTAAACTTTTCTACAGTATTAATTACAAATTCAAAAAAAAAGAATATGTATAAAGCTAATAGGTTGAAATTAATAAACACAGGTCATAAAGTACAAAACAAACATAATCATAAAGTGTTAAGGAATAAAACCAATATAGTCATTAATATAGTCTATGCCTAATAGTTTGGAATACCACCTCAATATCATTACTTATTTTACACTATTAGTAGTTATAGCACTAAAGGGCTTCCCACTATACAAATTAACCATCTAAACAATAACCAAAAAATTTTTTTGGTGCTCTAACTCCTTAGCAATGCACAACCAAGCAAAATAGATTGATCGTGATGGTTTATAATAACAAACGGGTTAAACAACATTTAGTATTTTTCGATGAGGTAATTCGTATCAGACATTACCAAATCACTAAAACATATGTTGCATGACTCCTTACAACATATTAGAAAACATTCATCAACCTTCTATCCTTATTTCAATCATTTTTGTCAAAAAAATATTGTCCTTCTCTTCATTTTAATAAACATATTATAGACCACTTTTATGTCACTGGCTTCTAAATTCCTCCACTGAACCAATTTATAAGATTAAGATAATCATTGTACAAAAATTTCATGTTATCATATCTACTTGTAACTACTACAATAGTCCTACATTTGTGCACATCCTAATCTCACAATTTTTGTTAATTTCCAATCCATATCCAGTATGACTATCAATAATCCAATGTTACCTTGTAAGCCTTGTATTAGTTTGATTTAGTTCATGGTTGTGCACATCTTCAAACTTGCTTATGCTCTAAATATCTCCATCGCATCGGTAATATACTCAAGCGTTGCACCCTGTTCTTCTACTATTTCTAAGTTTCATTATATTCAACTCTCATGGTTTATATGACTAACCTTTATGACACATAATTTTTCTATTCTTAAAGCCCCCATTCTTATCTTTCTTTCTTGCCTTTATAGCAACGACAAAAACATTGAATCTTGCATACTTTTGGTACAAATCAAAAACATTTTTGAACTTTAAAACTTCGTTCCTATTTGAAGTACCACTTTTGTGTCAATGTATTTTACCATATTACGTAAGGTCACGAATCTAAACAACTAGTCTTGTTCTCCATTTTATTACTAATCTTTACTATATCACCTGCATTATAACATAAATACAATAAAATATTTATAATATATGACTGACACACACATAATGTATCAATATATCATAGAATAGATACCAACGTATGTTAATTGGCTATAGTTACATATGTTAATTGGCCACAAGTACATATAATAATATAAAGTGCACACCAAATAGACACATGCCAATATTATTCAAGATCTTCTTCCTTGTTATTCTTTTCAAAATTTTCTCATCTCATCATTATGTCAACTTTTACTATAAAAAATACCATTAAAGTTGAAAAATTTTTAATTAGAAAATTTTATTTCATAGTTAACATATACGTTACAACAAAACCCTTTAAAACTGTACTTCTCATTTCTTATAGTAGCATTCCCACTTAAAACTACATTATATTTTTTAATGTAGTTTACGAAAAGATTTACAAAGAACCTGAATCCAACCAAAATACTTACTTGTTTCGTGCTTCTCCTCTAAATAACATTAAAAAAGAAAATAGTAGCTAATAAATAAGGACTTAGGTAGGGAATATATAAAAACATCTCAAAAGTTTGTGTTGAAAGTTTAGACAAGATGTTTACCTTCAAGTTTCAATAAATCTTTAATTTAAAAATTAGTACTGTTTGTGTGAAATAATATCTAAAGGTAATCACTAATACACTGACATCTTTTGGGGTTAACTAACATATTCCTTTAATAAAATTTCTAAGAATAATATATGTTACAAAGTTTTCATATAGTTAACCATGTACAAAACCACCACTAATAGGCACAATTTGATACAAGTGTAGTTAACAATGTCGAACAAAACCTAAGTAAATGTTCCAAACAATTATGTACACGGTTGTGTATTAATCCGTCTTTCATATTTTTCCTTTAAAAATTCTTACAAAAAAATTTATTCACCAAACACATGTATAGTTACCTTGTTAGATATTACCTTTAATAGATAGTTTCATTCACTATCGTATATCGACCGATATGCTTCACATTTTCCTTTAAAGAATTTTAATGATATGATTGACCACATATCTGTATAGTTAACTATATTAAATAAGACCTTTAATAGACACAATTTGATGCACAATCATTTACCAATATGTGTCAGTTCCATTCTAAAGTGTATTCCTATTAAATGTGTATGTGTTACTTATCTATTATGAATGATGGTATTCCTTGTACATAGGCATGGTATTGGATAAGTAGAGCACTACTATAGTTTATATTGAGTTTGGGTATAGTCTATAACTGGTGAAGTGTTCCCATTCTAAAGTGTACATAAGGCTTATTTAAAATTACAGATGGTATTTTCTAGAAATTAGGTTAGTAATTACAAGTATTGAGTCCTTATAAGTTTATTTTTATACATGGAATTATTTGTCCTTAGTCTTGATATTTCCATATATGAGTGAATCTGTTACTTATTTAAAATTATTTATGGTATTTTCCTAAATATAATTAATGCTACCTACCTATTACATATTTACAAATATAGTTAGCAGCAAATAATAGTCACTAACACTTCTTTAATTATTACAAGTTAAATTAACAAATCCTTTGTAGAATTGATTCCATTGCTACTTCACACAAATCATTAAATTCCATCACTTATAAGCTTTATTAATTCTTTTGATAGTTTACTTAAACTAAGACATATATATATTTCCCTTCTCTAATGCTCTTCAAGAAAGTTCGAATCACTAACCTATATTTATGTTTTTTGCCTAATAGAGTATTCCTTACAATAATCAACCAATCTCTATACAGGGAATGAGGGTTCTAAGAGGTTTTTCATATTTCCTTATGTCACCCTTCAAACCTTGATAACCAATATAAATTAATTATTGAATCATGTTATTCACCAAAATAACATGTAACATTAGGTTTGTCCTCAGCACTATTTCACACTGATACCAATTATTTCTTTAATAATTCCACACAATTTTGTTATATTAGTGTTTGAATTATAATTATAGACCTTATCCATATAACCATTTTCTTGAAACTAATTTAAGCAAAATATGGCATCCAACACTTTTCAGTTAGTTCAAATGTATCCAATGAGACGAGCATATTATCAAAGTATAATGCTTACAACATTTTGAAAATTTAGTTCCTTATAAATCAATGTAAACATATTTATATGTACGGATATTTATTCATATAAATAAATAATATATTAAAATATAATTTACAAATTATAAATTGATAATCAATTAAATAAATTAATAATTTGATGGCCCTCTAAATAAGTTTTAAAACAAGTCTGGTCATTTTATGATGCATTAAGGAAATGGTTTTAGATGCTGATTTTCATAAAAATGCAATAACACAACCTATTTCTCTCTTCATTTTTTAGTGTAACGTGTCTTTTCAAATGCATATGAACACATTGAATATGAATAAAAGAAAAACATGTTTATTCTTCCATAATAACTTTGGAAAAAACATTTCTCATTGAAATAAAACGTAACATTTTATCATTCCCTAAATCAATAAAGAAAAATAATTTTGATCTCATTTAAATTGTATAATAATAACAACTCTAATGTGAATGCTTTTATTCAAATGCAAATAAAATGAGAGGAATAAAAAACTTCCATTACCGATATTCAACAAAAAAATCACGCTTAGAGACTAGAGTTTTGCCTTCTCAACATATTAAAGGACTTTATTTATTGGAGATTTCTTTGATAATAGTCTTATTATCACTTAACCTTGTTACGTTCGTATAGAGAAATAAAGAGCACTTATATGTGATAAGTTACTTTATATTTTTCAACTATCACTGGTTTAATATTGAAGATAGATATCATTCACAAGTGTAATCTTTCCCCTAGAAAGAAATAGTAAGTCCATATATTTAGTCTATAATGATAAGAAAGGTTTGCAACTTTCTTAATAAAAATATGTGTAGTCTATTCAATAATCTAAACATGATTATGGTTGATCATATGGGTATGTTGTTAAACATGCCCCATAATACCTTACATGCACACAGTTTCATATATAATAAATATAACCTACACTATTGGATACACATATCTGACAAACTATATACTTCTCATTAGCCATTTGTAAATGATTTTTACTGCTAATATATTTTGCATTAAGGTATGGTATCTTTCTTATTCAGGGAATACATTCTCATTTCAAAGTTTATTTTTTTACTTATTTGTAGTCAATGATGGTATCTTTGGTACATAAGAATGGTATTAAATACAAAGAGGACTAGTATAGTTTGTATTGAGGTATGTTGTGGTTTATGCTCATATATGATATTCCATTTGTCACTAAAGTTGTTACTTATTTAAAATATGGGGTGATAACTTTGTGAACTTTGTCTAGGTATAATTGGTATTAGACCATGGTATTTTTTCAATATAATCAATATACTCCCATTTAACAGTAATCACTTTCTCCTAAATTGCAAGTATATGAAACAAATCTAGAAAAGAATACAATGAGATATGGGGGTCAAAATTCTAGCTCAGAAGTGGGAAGAAATGATAGACAGGGCTATTAAACTAAAAATGGCAAGAAGTGCAGACTATAAAGCCCTTAAAATTTGCATTGCAACAGTGGTGTGCTTCATATGGTAGGAAAGGAATAGAAGGATATTAGGAAAGCTAGAGAAGTAGAAAAAGTGTATCAAAAAATAGTTCTACATTGCAAACTAACACTGATTATTAGAGGAGTTGAAAATTTTTTCCCCTAATATTAAAACAACATGGAAATTTGAATGAGAGTTATATACAGGTGAAACTAGGTACAAAATTGAGTAGATGAACATATGTATTTCTTAGATTGTAGCAAGGATGAATATCTGTAACAACCCACTCTCATAGGACATGTACCTGACATCCTGAGTGATATCTGAGTACGAAGCCTATAAGAGCGGCATGCTAAAACAATCATCGGTTAAAACTCATTGCAAATTATTTGAAACAATGTACCTATATGTGGATAATCAATAATCAATTTTGTTCCATCTTATTTATAAACAATTTCAGTCAAAAAAATTACAATCATTATTGAACTCAGAAGAGTTTCAATAATCACTTAGGCCCATTACATAACAAAACACTTGCAATCATAAAGTCATTTAATTACCAAATCATAAACATACACTTTGTACAATTCTTGCGGAACATAATTCAAAAACACAAAATTCACTGAAGACAT
>JANQBM010375633.1:0-19294 GCA_025594535.1 Erythroxylum domingense
GTTTAATAAGAATGCTAGGATACATGTTCCTAGTCATTACCCTTAGGAGAAATTTCCCCCAATGAATGTTTATTAATAATTGCAATTTTATGTCGAGAATCCATAATAGCATGATAACATCGGTGACCCAAAACTAAGGTATTTTTTTCGATTGATTTTTTAGATTTAATTATTGCCTTCGATTTGCGATTTTTTTCTTTGATTTTCTATTATTGCCGTGATTAAACAAAAACTCCCTTTTTACTTTTGTTATTTGTTTCGTTTGAATTGGCACTCATTACCGTAAGAATTCCTCATGGGAACTATATCCGCTTACCGCTACTACATTAATTTGTTTTAACAAGAGTGATTTCTTTTATATTTGGTTGCAGGCGACAGCATCACCACTTTCACTCCATCATCTTCGGGTCTTTGGGTCTCAATGTTATGCCACAATTGTCCAGCCCAAACAAAAATTCTCACCTCAAGCTTCACGTTCGTGTTCATTGGTTACCTTCATGATCAAAAGGGTTATAACTTATTTGACCTTAGTTCGAAGCAAATCATCATCAGCCGAGACGTTGTTTTTCACGAAAATATCTTTCCTTTCATGACTGCAGAATCAAATCCACAATCAACCTCTCCTTTATTGCCAAATATAGCCAGTGATATACCCTCCTTACCGAAAATAACTGCCAATCCTTCCTCACCAAGCACTCCCATGAACTCTCAAATACCTCGTGATAATCTCGACCATAATTCCTCTCCTGGCAATAATTCTTCTCCAATGACTTCGACCAAATCTGTCAAAGATTCCTCTCCTGATCATACGACATCATCACCACACCATCAAATCCACATTTAGGATGAACCTAACGATGCTTCACCTAACATACATAATCCTGATCCTCCTCGGCGTTCTAATCACAACCGACATCCTCCTAGATGGCATGAGTCCTATATACTGTCTTCTCAGACCAATAATTCAACCAGTAGACAGGTTCTTCACAATGGCACAAGGTATCCCTTCTCATCTTATCTTTCTTTTTCTCATTTTTCTACATCTCACCGACACTTTCTGGTAAGTATAACAGCTCACATAGAACCCCAGAACTATGATCAGGCCACTAGTCACCCACATTGGCAACAAGCCATGACAGCTGAATTAGAAGCATTCGAAAGAAATGATACTTAGCCACTAGTTCCTCTTCCCCCAGGTCATAAACCTATTGGCTGTCGTTGGGTTTACAAAATTAAATATAATTTTGATGGCACTATCGAGCACTATAAAGCACGATTAGTCGCCAAAGGTTATACGCAGGCTGAAGGCATCGACTACAAGGAGACTTTTTCTCCAACTACCAAACTTACAACTTTGAGGTGTCTTCTGACCATCGCTGCCGCAAGAAATTGATTTGCTTTCCAACTTGATGTCTAAAATGCCTTTTTACATGGTGAATTGGACAACGTTGTCTATATGCAGCCGCCGCCTGGATTACGCCAACAGGGGGAGAACACAGTGTGTCGGCTTCATAAATCACTCTACGGATTAAAACAGGCTTCTCAGAATTGGTTCCCTACATTATCCACTGTTCTTCAAAAAGGGGGTTACACGCAGTCAAAGGCAGATTATTCCCTATTCACCAAGGTCAATGATTGATCTATCACTGTTATTCTCATTTATGTTGATGACATATTGTTGACAAGGAATGACATGCGAGAAATCGATCGGCTCAAGAAGTATTTACTTCGACACTTCCACATCAAAGATTTGGGTGATCTCAAATATTTTTTGGGCATTGAGTTTTCACATTCCAGTCAAGGCATTTTTATGTCGTAGCGAAAATATGCTTTGGATGTGTTACAAGACTCGGGACTTACAGGTGCAAAACCGGAGAAGTTTCTGATGGAACAAAATTTGAAATTGGCCCTCACTGACGACGACAGGCTACACGATGCAACAAAGTCTATAGAAGGCTAGTCAGCAGATTAATTTATCTTACTATAACTAGACCTGACATAGTGTATTCAGTTCGTGTATTAAGTTAATTCATGCATGAGCCCTGCAAGTCTCATTAGAATGCGGCAGCTCGAGTCCTTAAATATGTGAAAGGGACTCCTGGTCAGGGATTATTTTTGCCATCCAATAATAATCTGCAGTTAAGAGCCTTTTGTGATTCTGATTGGGGCGGATGTCGGATAACTCATTTATCAGTATCAGGATATTGTGTCTTCCTTGGTTCCTCACTTATATCTTGGAAGTCAAAGAAGCAGATCAATGTTCCCAAATCGTCAGCTGAAGCAGAATACCGAACTATGGCAAATACATGTTTAGAGTTGACTTGGTTGAAATATATTCTTCATGATTTATGAGTACCACAAGCAGAACCTTCACCATTATATTGCAATAATCAGGCGGCACTACATATTGCGGCGAATCCAATTTTTCACGCACGAACGAAACATATTGAGATAGATTGTCACATTGTTTGGGAAAAAATGCAGTCAGGAGTGATTCGGCCAGCTTATGTCTCGATAAAGATGCAACTGGCGGATATTTTTACCAAATCTTTAGGTAGAGAATCGTTTGAATTTTTGTAAAGCAAGTTGGGAGTACTTGATCCACACTTACTAACTTGAGAGGGAGTATTGGAAAGGATATGTATTTCCTTGTGTGTATTTATCTTTACCTAAATTAGTTAGTGTAGATTATTATTTACCATTCATTTGACAGCTTTGTATTAGGCTAGAATTAGGGAATAGATCAGTGTTGGAATTTTATATATGTCATGTACATCAGAGTGGAGTAATACAATTCAATTTCTCCAAATCTTCTTCATTATTTTTCAGTTTTTGGAAATATTGGGATTCAATTTAAATACTTCAAAATGTCAAAGTATGTTTTATATTATGTTATAAACATTGTTTGCTCTAACATTAAACTTCACCATTGATTTGAGGTGGAACCGACCGAATATTGCCATTGACCTTCAATATCCAATAAAAGTGTAGCATAGGTTATTCCTAAGTGTTCACTTTGAGATTGACTGAGAAGCATCAGAATGGGTGAGGTTTGGTTGGAGCTGGAAAGAGGCAAGACGTAATAGCTTTCACGTCAAAGACCTTACAGTCCAAGACTAAACGAGTGGGATGAAACAGGGTCACCATGCCCCGGCTTTGCAAGTTGTAAACTTTTCATTTCAGTTCTTTTTAATGCATTAGTGCGATGCCCCCTCATTCACCCAAAAAAAAAATTGGCTAAAAAACCGGAAGGGAATTATTTAAATTTCATCAATTTAATAAAATAAGATACACGATATGTGAATTAATAATTTTATGAAATTTCAAATAAATTCTTAAATGATTTTAAATTTATAAATTAATCGTTTACTGTAATATTTATTTACAATATAATTTTAGAATTTTTACGTGAAAATTTTCGTAAAGAAATCATCTAAATTTCATTAATTTAATATAACAAGATTCTATATACTTGACCTCTTAAACATGCACCAGAAGGTGATAGCCAGAAAAAGCTTGAGAACTTTCTATCTCTAAACTTAAAGGTATAATATATAAACTAACTCTTAAAATTTTGTATGAAAATTTAAATAAGCTCTAATTTTTTAAGTTTATAAATTAATCCTTAACTTTAACATCTATTTATAAAATAGTACAAAACTCCAAATAAACCCCTTAATATTTTTTATAGTAATATAAGTAAATCTTTATCTTTGTTGCATATTAACTCTAATATGCTTAAATTTTTCCATCAAAATAATAACACCGATTACTTTTATCTTATCCCTGAACTTCATGTAAATTAAGCCTTTAACTTTTCCAAATTGTCTGCACATATTCCTTATCATGTCCTAGTTTTGGACAATTACAAGGATACTTTGTCAAAAGCATTTATTATCAATTTGGAATCATTCAAAATTTCTTGTGAAAAAGGGGTTTTATTATTTTGGTGAAAGGACTAAAATTATCAAAATACTCTAAATAAAAAGGAAATATAATTTAAGCACATGCATCATTTCATAACATTCAAACTCGCGATCGAGCTGTTTGAGCCAAATCAAACTCGAATTTGTAATTTGCAGAATACAAATTTACTGATAGTTCCTTATGACTCGCTATTCCATTTAAAGCCAACAAGATTTCCTTCCATTCAAACCAACGAGATTTTCGTCCATTTCAGCTCAAGCTATTCAAAGCCATTCAATCGATTTCTGCAAATCAGCAATAATCAAATATTCTACATTTATTCTGCATTTTGAAATGTACAGAAGTTAGCTCCTAAACTAGTGCAGTTATACAGCTATATATATTGTAACCTTTGATACTAAATATACAAGAAAATCCAGACCAAATTGTTATATGGTATCAAAGCAATTCCTGGCCTAAGCACCCTCCTTTCTTTTCTCACTCTTCACTTCCAACATTTTTTTTCTGGGCAAGTCCTTTCTCGATGGCTCCGTCTTCAACATCCTCTATTCCAACGATCCTACCTTCTATTCATCATCAAGTCACTATTAAGCTCACCTCCTCTAACTATCTATTATGGCGAACTCAAATATTACCCCTCCTTTCTGCCAATAACCTCTTTTCTCACATAACTGGAGACGTCACTGCTCCACCAACCCACATTGATGGCTAACCAAATTCTGAATATCAAACTTGGTTTATGCAAGACCAACTTGTTTTGAGCTGGATCCTGGATCCTAAGCTCCTTATCTGAATCTGTCATTTCACAAGTAGTTGGCTGTACCACTGCTTATGATGCTTGGAACCGGTTAGCTACAACATATGCTTCTGGCTCTAGAGCTCAAATACGCAGCCTCAAGCAATCTTTACACAAAATTGAAAGAGGCACTGATGACATTCCCAAATATGTGGAGCGTGCCAAACGACTCTATGACCAATTGATTTCTCTCAATCATGTCATCTCTGAAGAGGATCCTGTAGACTATATTTTACAAGGTCTTGGACTTGAATTCCGTCCGTTTGCATGGAGTATTGAAGCAAGGCTCACTCCTGTGACATTTGATGATTTATTCGGACTACTACTAAGTGAAGAAATGCAGCTAAAACGCCCCTCCCAATCTGACTTCACGCCAGCTGTGGCACACATGACCACTAAACAACACCACTCCAACCGAGGCAGAGGCACAAGAGGCCGTGGTGGTCGTAACTTTAATCCCAGCAATGGAAGAGGACAAGGTCACTTTTCTCATGCACCTAATTCTCCAAACAGATTCAACCCCATTTGCTTCAACTGCAACGGTGTCGGACACACATCCAACAAATGCCCGAGCCCCAAATTCAATCAACCCACCCAAAACACACCCAAACCAACAAATTTCCTGTCCTCCACTTCCCCTAATTCACCCAACGAATGGATTGTGGATAGCGGTGCCACTCATCATTTGACTCCTGATCTGGAAAACCTTGGACTACACTCAGAGTACTCAGGCACAGACAAAGTAACCTTAAGCAATGGTAAAGGCATTCCAATTTCTCACATCGGTTCCAATACTTTACTTCTCAATAAAAATCAGTTCTCTCTTGATAATATTCTCCATGTTCCCTCCTCTAACACTAATCTTTTATCTGTTAGTCAATTTTCTAAATCAAATAACGTCTCACTTGAATTTTTCCCTGATTGTTTTGTCATTAAGGATATCCCAACGGGGCGTCACCTCCACAAGGGACAGATTAAGGATGGTCTCTATGCTCTCAATCCCATGTCCAACACCACATGTCCTCCTTCTAGTCATTCGGTCACTTTTCAAGATTGGCACGGTAGACTTGGCCATGCTTCCTACCCAACCATTAATAAAATTCTGCAACAACATAATTTATCAGTATATACCAAGTCTATGCACTCTTTATGTGAAACTTGTTCCGTAAGCAAAACCCATAAGTTACCCTTTCAAGAATCCTCATATGAAGCAAAATCACCACTTGAACTTATATGCTCTGATTTATGGGGACCTGCTCCTATCCCTATCGTTGATGGTTATCAATACTATGTTATCTTTTTTGATCACTTTAGCAATTTTACATGGATTTATTTTCTCAAGCATAAATCTGAAGTTATTAATTCCTTTGTTAACTTCCGGGCAGTTGTTGAAAAATATTTTGGCCTTCCTATCAAACAATTCCAATCAGACTGGGGTGGGGAATTTCAAGCTCTAAAAAAATACCTATATGCTAATGCCATTATTCAACGAAGTTCGTGCCCGCATACGCCCAAACAAAATGGATGTGTCTAGCGTAAACATCGTCATATTACTAAAACCGGAAGAGCACTTTTGTATCACTCTGCTGTACCACACAAATATTAGGATCATGCATTTTCTGCAGCAGTTTATTCCATTAATAGGTTGCCCACACCCAAACTTAATCACCTTACCCCATTTGAAAAAATTATTTCATCGATGCCCGGAATACAATTTTTTTCGTGTTTTTGGATGTCTTTGTTTTCCTTGGCTTAAACCTTATACCAAAAATAAATTAGAACCTCGTTCCACTCCGTGTGTTTTTTTGGGATACAGTACATTACATAAAGGTTATAAATGTATGTCCTTGAGTACTTGCAAAAATTTTTACTCACGCCATGTTTTAGTTGATGAGCAGGTTTTCCCGTTCAATAGAATTGATCAAGGATCCGCTATCCTAACAATTCTTACCTTCCCCACCATACAATCATTACCAAAACCAAATAATAGTCCATTACCAAAACCAATCGCCCAGACACTACCGCCAGTTGGCCCAAGTCCCGTAGCTCAGCAACCCACAATAACTCCACATATAAATCCTACCACAACACCTATTGTCCACGACCAAACACATATCGTATATCCACCTGCCTCACCTAATCCTGTGGTACCACAATTAGTACCAATAAGTCAACCAGAAATTTCACTAAATGTCGACCTCTCATCCTATAACCCACCAAGTACCAACACTCATCCAATGGTCACTAGGTCCAAAACTGGATCCTTAAAACCAAAAGCTCACAACATATACACCACTATGGCACCACTAAATTATACAGAAGCTGCCAAACACCAAGTGTGGAGAAAGGCAATGGGAGAAGAAATTGATGCCTTGATGCTTAATGGTACATGGGATCTAGTTCCTCGAGAACATGCATCAAATATAATAGGATGCAAATGGATTTTCCGAATCAAACATAAATCGGACGGAACAATTGATCGCTACAAAGCTCGATTGGTAGCTAAAGGATTTCACCAAAGACCAAGTGTTGATTACGTGGACACGTTCAGCCCAGTTATTAAGCCGGCAACAATCCGTCTTATTTTATCTATTGCTGTGACTTCCCAATGACCTATTTGTCAACTTGACGTCTCCAACACCTTTTTACATGGCCAACTTGATGAACCCGTTTTTATGGAGCAACCACAAGGATTCACCAATCGCAATTTTCCTAATTATGTTTGTGCTCTTAAAAAATCCTTATATGGATTAAAACAGGCACCTCGATCCTGGTACAATTGTCTCATGCATGCACTTTTGAACCTTGGTTTTAAAGGATCACAAGCTGACACATCACTTTTCATCTACAATCATGGCTCAGAAGTTGCTTACTTATTAGTTTATGTTGACGATCTCATTTTAACAGGTTCATCTCCTGTCCTACTTAAAAATTATAATTTCTGGTCTCACTAATCATGTTGTAGTAAAGGACTTAGGTCCATTGACTTACTTCCTAGGGGTGGAAGTCACGGCAAAAAGAAGCTGCATTCATCTTCGTCAAACCAAATACATTCAGGACCTACTATATCGCGCAACGATGCACGAAGCTTCCGCAGTTGCAACACCGGCCTCTTCCCAAACCAAGGATATATACACTCAAGCTAAACCATTTCATGATCCTAAACTATACCGCCATATAGTGGGAAGCCTGTAGTACTTGACTTTAACACGCCCAGACATAACCATGGCTGTTAACAAAACATCCCAATTCATGCACTCCCCTTCGGTTAATCATTGGCTAGCCGTCAAGCGAATTCTCCGCTATCTTCGTAGCACAATGCATCATGGTCTCATTATTTGACCTTGTCACTCACCAACCTTGCTGGCCTATTCTGATGCCGATTGGGGAGGTAATCTTCGGGATAGAAAAAGCACAACAGGTTATATATTGTATATCATGGTCCCAATATCATTTCGTGGTCTTCAAAAAAGCAGAATACAGTGGCTCGATCAAGTACAGATGCAGAATACCGAGCCCTTGCAACTGCAGCCTCTGAAGTTAAATGGCTACAATCACTGTTAAAAGAGCTTCGGATACAGCTCCCTATGCCTCCAAGGTTGCTATGTGATAATGTTTCTGCAACATACCTCGCAGCCAATCATGTTTTCCACTCGCGCTCCAAGCATCTCGAGATAAACTTCCACTTTGTCCGAGATGAGGTAAGACGTAAACGTCTCCAGGTTTCATTTGTGTCCAGCAAAGATCAGCTCGCCGACATTCTCACAAAGCCCTTACACAAGTCTCGGTTCCTTGACTTAAAGTCCAAACTTCCCGTCATTCCGACTACAAGTTTGTGGGAGGGTGACAGCTCCTTATGACTCGCTATTCCATTTAAAGCCAACAAGATTTCCTTCCATTCAAACCAACGGGATTTTCGTCCATTTCAGCTCAAGCTATTCAAAGCCATTCAATCGGTTTCTGCAAATCAGCAACAATCAAATATTTTGCATTTATTCTGCATTTTGAAATGTACAGAAGTTAGCTCCTAAACTAGTGCAGTTATACAGCTATATATACTGTAACCTTTGATACTAAATATACAAGAAAAATCCAGACCAAATTGTTATAATTACTTCATTCCAATTAACTCGTTTGATAAGCTAATAATTCGTAATTTTGATAAAGGGAATCTCATTCTCACTTCCTTTTCATCTCCAAACTTAAGCCAATGTAATACAATACGACTTATAATATAGAACACTGATTTGATAAGAAAGACCAACAATAACAACAACAAAAATAGCAATAACCCTAATTATGGGAACTATACGGAAGTTATGGCTTTGTTCCTTTATTGTTTGGTGCTGACTGTGCTAGTTGCACGAACAGAGTCTTAACCCGTTTTGGTTTGGTATATCCAAGTTCTGGCAGAAGTAAGCGGCTATTAATCGTCTTCAGAGTAACCAGTGATCTTGCCTCCACCGACCTGCTGCTTACGATAATGAGTATTATCAGCAGCAGAGTCACATATCTTTTATATATATATATATACATACATAGCAAATTCTGGTGGGAGGAAATATAGTTACTAGAAGTAAGGTGTTTTTGTTTTATGTTTATTGTAAGGTTTGCTTTATACATATATGGCGATCAGAGAGACGGGCGTGTAAGATGGAAAGACCCACTGGCTTCCACGATCTTTCAACAATCAATATATTTCCACGCAAGGACTTTCACTTGAAAGATTAATTCAAATTGTTGGAATTCTTGCCAAGATTAGTTAATCTCATAATATAATAATCCTTTATTATTATATTATGAGATCTTTATATTATAGATCATCACTATTTAATCTGGTTATTTCTTTAATGTGTATAATTAACTAAATAATTTATAACATAAACTTACCAGAACTTAATTTATAACTAAATAATTTATTTCTTTAATGTGTATGACTTAATTTATAACAAGATGGATTCACCAAACTAAAATATAATATAAGGAACTAATTATATGATTAAAGAGTAATCAATCAAAATAATTGTAAATTTTTTTAATTATTTATAGCATTCATAGCTTTTTCCATTATCCAAAAGGAGATTTACTTGGCAAGTATAAAAGAGAGAAGATCTTAACTAGCTTTTCTGAACCTTAACAACCATCACCTTCAATATCCAAAAAAAGTATACATACTTTTTCGCACGTGTTAACTTGAGATTGACTGAGAAGCATCAAAGTGGGTGAGGTTCTGCTGGAGCTGGAAGGAGGAAAGACGTAAGAGCTTTCACATCAAAGACTAAATAACGAGTCATAAAAAAAAATCACGTAGAAAACTCGTAATGCAATATTATAAAATATTATTTGAATGAAAAGTTTATAATATAATATAATATATGTTAAAGTTGTTTATTATTTTATATTTCATCTTAAACCACTCAAACTGTAGGTCTTATATTTTTACTATTTATGATGAAATAGGATATAATATAAAATCCTCCTCGTTTATCCCATCTTATTCCATTCTATTATAAGGTTTCCTTTCAAATGATAAAATGATATTACATTCTATTTTATTCTATTAATAAACTCCGTCCAAACATAACATTAAGCTTCTCTACTTTTTTTCTTTTGTTGTCCTTCCATGATACGGAACTTTTGTATCTTTTAATTTGGTGGTGTGGATGTGGTGTTATCTTTATTTTCTGTAGATTTATTTCCTAAAAAATCAAATTCTAAATTCACTTTACTTTTCCGCTAATTAAATAGGGCCTAAGAGCAAACTTTATGCGAATGAGGCATTTAATGGTAAGTAAAGGAAAAACCCTTGTAAAAAGGGCTTTAATTATTTTTAGTGATTTAAAACGAATTGAATTTATAAAAATATCTCTTCATTGAAAAAAAAAAATAAGTTAATTCTTTGTGGTTTAACAAACAGATTAAATATTCAAAACTTAGAAGACAAATATAAGAAAGAGGAGCTTGAGCTGACTCAAACTTAAACTCGAACTTGAGATTTTTATTTTTTAAAAGTTTGCATTCAGACTCTTAATTTTCAGGATATAAACTTACTTCGTTATATTCCAATTAACTCGTTTGATAAGCTAACAATTAGGAGCTTTGATAAAGGGAATCCCATTCCCACCTCGTTTTCAACTCTAAACTTAAGCCATGTAATACAATAGAACTTATAATATAGAAAATTGATTTGAGACGAAAGACCAACAAAAATAAAAATAAAAATCTAGCGCACAGCCCTAATTAAGGGATCTATACCGAAGTTATGGATCTGTAGTTATATTGTTTGGTCCCGATTGTGCTAGTTTCCCGTACAGAGTCTGAACTAGTTTTGTTTTGGTATTAATTTGCTTCATGAATCGATATATATCTACGGAAATGGACTTTTATGTCAAAAACTAATAATGCAAAAAAAAAAGGCTGTTGAGGAATTGGGAGGAGACAACAAAAAATGGTATAACTTTGCTAGAAATTATCAAAAATATAATCTCAATAGAAAATTTTAGCATATTAAGATTCGGATAAATGATCTTGCATAATGAGATCTTGTCGTCTTCGTAGACTTGTAAAACATTTTCCTTTTGCACTTAACCTAAACATTTATATGTAGTACTTTCATCTTAGTGATTTAGTCTAAATATTTTCTTTCTTAATTTAAATATTTCCTTGTGATAACTTACTTTATTTATTTATTTATTTATTTTTCTTCTTCTTGTATGCATTTATTTACTTATTTTATTTTTTATTTTTACTCTTTACTTTATTCAATTTTTATCATATTATTGTTTATTACTTATTTTTATGTTTTATTATGTTTTTATTTAATTATATTTTTATTTTATATTATTATTGTTTATTTTAATATATATTTTTTCCTCTTCATGTGAGTTTATTAGAAATAACTTTTCTATCAGTTAGATATAAGGTTGCGTAATATTAAATATCTTTATATCTTACATATCGTTTTTACTAAATTATTGTTGTTATTGTTTTACTAATAATAGAGGACTAAGCAACCCATGGAAAATACGTCAATGGTATTATTTAAAGTTCATTTATTTTTATAACTAAATAGTTCATGGAAATAAAGTGTTGCCAGATTCTGGAAGTGTTTATTTTAATGGAGGATGAAGAATTAAAATAAGAAATTTTATTTTAATGTTTGACTTAAAAATAAGATAATTTTGTTTAAAATTGTATTTTTTGTTAATATTTTAGTTATATGACTGAAAAATCACATAAAGATAATAGTTATATAAGTAAAGTGTCATCTGTTTTTACAAGAATTTTTATATTAAATAAGTGATCATATTTAGAATTTAAAAAATTATTTTAACGAAAATGAAGAGTTACATAACTGCTTTAAATATAAGTCTTCACATCCTCTGTCGGTGGTAAAGTCGGTCCGTCATAAAGTTAGAGGCGGCTCGATCGAAATTCTGTTAACCCAAGTGTCATTGTTTTAACTTTGACCTGGAATATGCGGATGCGGCCTTGATCCGCGGCCTGTTATTATTTTTAACCATCAGTCATCTTAGTAAAATGTTAATAAATATAATCTTCTAAAAATTAAACAATTAAATAAACATATTAAAAATAATGTTGTAAGTCGCTACTCCTTTTATAAAATACTATCCTATAATATATATGTAATCTATTTCGCAGGGCACCAAACCTTCGTATTTAGCGTTAGAGATCTTTAGTTTCTAAACTTGAATGCATGAAATAAAAAATTAAATAGTTCTTAACATTTTTAAGTGTAAATTAACTCTTATTATGAACATATATTTGAAATTTTATTTTTATTTAAATAAAAATTTAATAACATTCTCTTTATTTTTTGGTATTAAATAAATTCTTATTCTTATTCTTATTATATATTAACTTTCAGGCTATTAGTGAATTTTACTTATAAAAAATATTTTAAATAAATAATAATAATAAAAGTTCTTTTTATTAAAAATTTATTTAAGTTTTTAAAAAAGTAAATACGAATCCATATGTTTAAACTGAAATTTAACAAAACCAAACTTTGTACTTGACATTTGTCTAATCATGTCCTAATTTTGGACACTTGCAAGGATATTTTATCAAAAGCATTTATTATCAATTTGGAACCATTCAAAGTTTTTTGTGAAGAAGGACTTTGATTATTAACGATGATTTGAAACAAAAATACCTCTCGATAAAACAAGAAGTGCAAGTTAAGCATCTGCATTTTTTATAACGATCAAACTACAATTAAGACTAATATGTTGCAAGATTGTTGCAGTTTGCTGTGGTAAAAAGATTGTGTATTCAAAACTTGAAGAAGAATAAAAGAAAAGAGACCTTGAGCTGATTCAAACTAAAACTCGGAAGTCAGAATTCGAATTTTTTTAGGTAAACTTAAAATTCGAATTTTTTTAGGTAAACTAAGAACAAGAACACAACAAGCTGGATTGAATGACTTAACTAACAATAACTTTGGCTTAAATAGCCATGTAATACATGATCTTAACATAAACCAGAAAAGTAGCCCACTTAGCGAACATAAAGCCAACTGGTAACAGAAACTTGGAACAATTCAGATACAGTTAATATCCCTAAAGACTAGGACTTTATTCTAACAGAAAACCAGTAGTAAACTCCTTCACGAATGTGTATGTGAATCGTTTGGTCCTGATGGTGCTTTTGGCTTGGACACGGTCACGAACTCTTTTGATTTGGTATATCCAAGTTCTCGCGTAAGTAAGCCGCCATTAATCTTCTTCGGAGTAACCATTGCTCTTGCTTCCGCTGACCTGCAACTTACAAACATGAGTATTATCAGAAGCATAGTCACATATCTTTGATTTTCCATCAGATATATATAAATATATATAGCGATATGCTCTATCTCTGCACTGAAATACCAATATGGAGAAAGTAGAGAAATAGAAGAAAGGTGTTGTGTTTTATGGTTCTGGTAAGGTGCTCTTTGCATATATAGAGACCAGGGAGAAGGGTACGAGTCTCTACGAAACTTCATCAATCAACATATTTCCACGCAAGGACTTTGACGTCAAAGACTATTGGAAGACTAAAACAATGTGAGGATTTTATTATATGATTTTTTGATTGATCACACTTTACTTATTTAATACAATTCATTTAGAACTTTCATTTGTAACTTCGTAAAATATTATATATAATTACTATTTAAAATTTTAAAAATAGATATTAAATATTGTTTATATTTAACTATTAATTTTAAAAATATAATCAATCATTATTGAATATTTATATTATTTTGTAATTTATATATAAGATAAATATCATATAAATAAGAAATAGTCCTTTCACAATATTATTCCATATTAATTAAAGTATTTAAGAGTTTTTATTTAAAGTGAATTGATATTTTGACTCTTTACTTAAATCATAGTCTTTTGTAACGTGTGATTAGTTAGAAACAAGCAATAAAAAACTCAATTGGTTTTGTCGGTCCAATTGTAAAAACTTTAAATCGTCTAACTTTTTGGTTTAGTTTTTGAATTTTCAGTTTGATTTATTTTAATAACTCTTATTATTAAAAAGTGATTAATTTATTAATTAATTGGTTAGTTATCGTAAATTAATAAGTTATTATAAACTAAAATATATCAATTAATTTTCTTTTAACAATCTCATTTTTAATTAAACTTTAAATTTTTCGATGAGTAAATACAATTTATTTCAAATTCTTTAATTTTATTCAATCTTTAGTTGATTTTATGATTGCCTAATTGTTGGAATTATATCCATAATCTAATCGTTATGTAACAAATTGAACATTTTTGTTTTATGATTATTAACTTTGTTTAATAACATAGCAAATGATTATATTATCATATTTTGTTTATTGCTTTTATCCTATAAGTTCTTGATTAAATTTATACACTTGCCATCATAATGGAAATTATGATAATGAAAGTCAAATATTTAGAGTTTAACCTAAAAGTGTTCTTGATCATAGGAAAGGACTTTAATGATCCGGTTAGATCAACATATATGTAATAGTATCTATTGGATGAATATTAGTATATCTCATTTACTAAGTTATATATACAGATGATGCATATGAAGAGATGAACATTGAACTGACCAAATTGAAAATTCTCAATGATTAATATTACCTATGAATTGTCAAGTGAGATATTCTCATAAAAATTTAAATGTATATTTTTGCTTTGACTTGAGATCATCATAGTAATCAATAGGTCACTAATTATGTTTTGATGTTGGGCACTTAGTGTATAAAAATGTTAGTTGAATGATCATAGGATATAATTAAGTACCTATCTGATTAGTGGTGAGTCAAGATGAGATCCATCGACTCTAGATAATGAGTTTGAGTTCTATGTTATCATTGATCTTAATGGCTGTTTCAAGACCTTGGCTAGGACTATTGAATGAATGAGAAAAGGAATTTTTTAAGTCATTTACTAATCATTAATGATCGATACATAGCTGGTTATCTATCTAATAGGGTTGACAGTTAAACTATATCTTAGGATAATCCAGAGTTGTAATGATGGAAGATAATAATATATTATCCTTAACCAGGTTTAATCTTTTTAAGGTTATTACTTCACACTATCAATCGTTGAGGAATATTGTTAGACGTCAACTTTGATTAGTAATTAATTGGATTAATTATTACCGACTTAGTGATAAACCTATATGATCATACACTTATGAGTGTAATATTTCATGTTTATGACTATTTAATTTATTATGAGATAATTTATTAAATAATCTATATGACATATTGTTATATTTTTTCCTAGCACCGAAAATATAATTAATATCGAAAACTCTCTTATGCAAAATTAATGAATAAAATAAAATTATTTTTTATAAATAATAATAATTTAAAAATGCAAAGAAGGCATCAGTTGGTGATATCGCCATGGTTTGGTTTTTAGTTTTACATTCAAAGCCAAAAACGAAACGTAGAGGAGAGATGCGTCTCTCCCATTTTGTTACTTTAAAAACTTACGAAGTTAAAAGTTTTTTTTCTCTGATGGTTGTAACGTTTTTAAACATTAAAGCAAAACACTTACGAAGTGAATAGTGAAGAGAGGATAAGATACAGAATTTTCACGTTTGTTACGTTGATATAAGAAGCGAAGAGACAAAAGAAGAAAGGAGCTTTTATTAATCTTTTGTGTTATTTACGTTTTAAATAAAACCAAGAGGAAAGAGTGAATGAGACAAAATTATTTTGTTCTATTTTTAAATAGAGAGTTCTTCAAAATTTTCTATAGTTATATCAAGTGTTAAAAGCAAGACGTATTTTTCGGTGTAAAATGCATAGAGATTTCATATTTTCGAAGTTCATTGGCAATTAATCCTCGTAAATTTCAAGTATTTGTTTTGCTTATTCTTGTTATTAGTATGAATATTAAACGCAATAGATTTATGCAAGATTGTAATTTTTTGTTTGTTTCTGCTGCGTATGCGATCTTTTACTAATATCGGTTAAATTTTTTAAGCTTAAATTTTTTATTTTACCTGTTTAACTTCTGGTCTGATCTTTAAAATACTGGTTAGAAATAAAAAAAGATTGAATTTTTTAATATTAATTGGTTTAAATTCATTGCCTTGATTTTAAAAGTCGTTGTTGTGTGGACATAATGAATTAGACAATACACTTTAGAAAAGACCAAATAAATTAAAGAGTGCCTTGATAGTCTCTTTTGGTTTAAAGAAATGAAACGTGGAACCTTCTGATTGATTTCCTTTTCCTTTTGTGAACATTTCTCACATGAGAGGCCATTTGCTTTCTCTCACTTTACAAAGGCGGAATAGGGTCACTTGTTATATAAAAGTTTCTCTTACTTTTGTCTTTTGACTAATTTACTATCATTGATATACATAATTGGAAAACCGTATAAGTGGTTGTTTCACAAATCTTTTGATTTTTTTATAACGAACACAAATAACAGAAAAATTAAAAGTATCAGATTAAGTGATACCGAAATTTTTTAATGTAGTTCAGTACACTTTACCTATGTTTGCAAGGTCCTCGTCTAGTTTAATCAATTTCATGAAAGTGCAATAGATTTATACAAGGCCTCATTAAGTCAATACCACTCAATCTTTATAACTATCTCTTAAGCTCACTTCCCGTGAAAGATTTTCACACCTAATAACACGACTGACTCGTATTAACCTTGACAGAGGATTTTTTTAAACAACTTTTAACCAAAGACAATTAAACAACCAACTTAAGTGATCAATTAACTAAGAACATAGCAATAATACACTTGAGATAAAAGAGAAGAATAGTTTCCTGAAATATATTTGAAAGTCGTTTACACAAAACTGATTCACGACGGTAGCACACCCAACTATTAATCCTTGGCAGAACACCCACGCACCAAATTCAATGTCCCAGCTGTGAGCCACAATAAAAAATCAACACTCAGCTAAGACAAATATTTAATCAATACTTATAGCAACCAATTAGTCAAGTTTTTCAACGTGCACCAATCCATAGAACAACCAATCAACATACAATTTCATGAGAGAATTCGATACTTCAAACTTAGTTGTATGCTCCACACAAAAAACACAGTCACGTTTAGCAAATTTTCACATGAAAATCTTTAACACCATTCATCCAGAATTTTAGCCGTGCACCTCCAACAGAGAACACACACGGCAAAAGACAGATGTGTTACATCCACAAATCAAAACAGTCTTATGTCACTATTACAGAACAATCATAATCACTTCAGCTATTTTTCTGAAAAAAAATTGACACACCCACCAACGAGCACTAAAGATAGCCGTCAATTAATACACCAAAATCACACATCACCAAGACCAATGTCCGTCGGAATACTCTTAGCCACACTTCAAAAATTCCAGCATTACCCCTCAACACTCACACACGTGATCACCAGAAAAAATCTAAAGATAGACTTCAATTCAGTTTATAATTCTTTCACAAGTATAAGATTATCTACCGTAGCTTTTTCAATCTAAGTCAACAACAATAATATCTTATAGGTTCAATTAATAAATAAAATGTCAAAACTAAATAAAAAGATATATGCTATATATCTTAACAATAACTATAAGTTAAGGATGATTATGGTAGGGTGACTGTACAACAAAGGATCACCGTGCCCTGAAAATTTCGAACTGAAAGTAGGGTTTGTAACGGGTCTACTTGCGAGTTTAAATTATCTCCATCTCGACTTCTATCAATCTCTTACATGCAATTTTAACTTAGTTTTATTACGCTTGATTTAACACTAAAATGACATTATTTTTGTTTTAATTTTTTAAATACTAAATAAAATGATATTATTTTAATTAATTATATTAAAACAATATCATCTTACTTATTTAATATAAATTGAATCAATTATTAAATTAAACTGAGTTTAAAATTTAATTAATTAAAATTTTAATTTGTTAATTTCATATCAAATTAGTCCAAATTAAAAATGTCAATTTCATCCAAAAAGAGTGGTCTAAAAGGTTTAAATAAAGTTTTCGCCGTGTTATTTAACCAAAGTCATGAGTTAGACTCCTAAGAATTGTCACATGACTTTGTACAAAAGAAAGGCATCAATTTTAGGTACATAAAGATTAATAATAATAACAAACAACAATAAAAAGGAAAAGAAAGCAGCATTTGATCCTTTATGGTGGGAACTACACCAAGCTTTATGATTATGGGTGCGTAGGGTTCGGTGCTGGTGGTGATATTGGCTTCAACTTAGTCTCGACCAGGTCTTTTTTGGTATTTTTATATTTTTACAAAAAAATTATTTCTGGAATTTCAACATGTGACGTTATGATTAATGAGTAATTGATTAATGAGTAATGAGGAACTAATTATATGATTAATGAGTAATTGATGAAAAATAATTGTAAACGTTGTTTTTTATTATTTATGACATGGATGGACAATGAAGCACACCGACAACAGCCACAGATCTTTTTCCATTGTCAAAAAGGGGACTTCGCAAGTATAAAAGAGATAAAGATCTTGACTAGCTTTCCTAAACCTTAACAACCATATGGATATCTAAATTTCATATCCGATAAATTTATTGTTGGTTGGAGCTGTACAAAGGAAAGACGTAAGATCTTTCACATCAAAGGCTAAATAAGGAGTCATAAAAAAATTTTGAAATTAAATAATGCATTAACTATAGACAAAATTAAAATAACGTAACAATGAATTCAAAATGAGAAAGATATATGCAAGTTCAAGAGAGTAATAAACGAAACCAATAGAGTAACATTAGAGATTCCACCTAAACCTCACGTTAGGAGAGAGAGAAGTCTGAAGATTTTTAGCAATTAAAACACCTCTAATCCAATTAATTATCTTGTCCGCTATTATATATTTCTCCTCTTCAAGATTAGTGTATATGTGAGAGTTTCGCTCCTGCCAAAGAAAGTAAGAGTGATAAAGGCAGCTTTAACAAGAGTGGCATTAGGCATACCAATGTTTAGAATTCCTTATGGCCTACTTAAGAGATTGATCTTAAGTATAAGAATAGTTGTGATCAGGTAGCAAATGCAACCTACTCTAGATTGCGTTAG
>JANQBM010376448.1:5310-19276 GCA_025594535.1 Erythroxylum domingense
TGAATTTTGTATATAACCAGTGATGAGTCGTTGTTAATGATGAGAGAAAATATTTAACTTATTTCTGATATCGATTTGTTTTGTTCTAGGATCAACTTTTTTTCTCTACTCTTTCATTTATTTATTTTCTATGTGAAGGACTGAGTGGTGTAGCAATTATTCTGTTACACAGCTAGTAGACTGAATTTTGTATATAACCAGTGATGAGTCGTTGTTAATGATGAGAGAAAATATTTAACTTATTTCTGATATCGATTTATTTAGTTCTAGGATCAACTTTTTTTCTCTACTCTTTCATTTATTTATTTTCTATGTGAAGGACTGGTGGTGTAGCAATCATTCTATTAGACAGCTAGTAGACTGAATTTTGTATATAACCAGTGATGAGTCGTTGTTAATGATGAGAGAAAATATTTAGCTTATTTCTGATATCAATTTGTTTAGTTGTAGGATCAACTTTTTTTCCAAGCTGAGAGTAAATTGTGGAATTAACTTAGTCGGATTATGGTTGGTGATTCTTCTTCTTCTTATTATTTTTCTTCTTTTTTTGGTAAAAAGTCTCAGAAAAGGTCTTTTCTTAGAAAGGAAGGAGTAGGGGTCATAGGTTAGCAGAAGGAGTGGGCCATTTATTAGGTTGGAGCACCTTGTCCCGTTAGGGTATTCCAATTTTGTGCCACTTAGTCTTGTCAATTTATTTGTGTGGACTCTATATAAATATATGAATGAGATTTAATAGAATATAGTAAGAATTAGTTAACCGAAACAGAGGATCTGATCTTCGTTTGTTTTCCAAAAGGCTTATCACATGACTTCATTTATGTTCCATACATTGTTTGTTTTGGGATGATGGAAAAGAATGATATTAACAAGAAACAAACCCGAATTGATTTTGACAGAAGCGTATACCTTCAAATTTTCATATTTATAAGCATTTGATAGGAAAGTCGCTTGGTAGCCTCTGATCATAGTTCCATTCCACATACTAATAATGGTAGTCGATAACATTTGAATAACAGTCAAGTCCACAGATTTCATAAATCCAAGGTGGGGTCTGGACTATGGAAATGGAACGGAGGAACTCTCCCCGGAGTCCCTAACATTGATGAAACATAATAATTGACCCATCAAGTTTGCATCTTCGGTCTCCCAAGGATAACCAAACATTGATAGGACAAAATTACCCTTCACTTGGTATATTGATTATTGTTACTCTTTCCTTTCAATAAATTTTGTTACAAAAATTATTTCAGATCCTATAGATTGATTAAATTGTAAACCCTCATGAACTATAGAAAGAAGACTGGTCGATTCATATTGATGGGAATATCAGATTGATTAATTGTTCCTGCTTTTATTTTATACTCTCTCGTGGGATTTGACTCTAAGGGCACATGAAAAATGGACAGTGCTTTGCCAAAATGTATATAAAAGAAATTTTTTAGAAAAATAAGGAAAAGGGCATCACTATCAAAGAGTCAGGAAATATATGAGAGAATCCTTTTGTCCCCTGCCTTTTTGTTGGTTTTCTTTTGGAAGGGAATGGCAAAGCTGGTCAATTTTGCATCTGTCTCTTGTTTTGCTACATTTACGTCATCCCCCTCCCCATATGATATGAGGACGTTCATCACCAAAGCTCTGCCTATACTGGAAAATTAGTAGAAAAAACGAAGAAGAAGACGACGAAGACGATTGAGTCCACTTCCTTTAATTCTTTATTCTCTTTTTCAGTACGTGGCAGTTTAATATTTGTATATTTCAAGTGGTGTAAAAGCCCCACTCTCATCTCTCTACTCTGTACCTCCAGGCACTTTTGGAGGCTACAAAAGTACAAATTCACACCCCCTCCGCTCGCTCACCCTCTGTGCGCAACTTCTCTTCTCCCCTACCCCTCATACACCCTTTGTCTTCCTTTCACTTTCTCCATTAAACAAGAGCCTGTTAAGCTTAACTCGGTTTTCGTAAGTGGGAGACTTGTCATAAATGGGAACAGTTGTTTGCCAAGGTTTGCAGTCGTGTCTTGAGTCTCAGCTTGTGGAGTCAAGGACAGTGAAGCTCAGATTGTCCTCGCCAAAACCCCACTTATCTCAATCCCTTGAATTAGCTTTAAAGCCTTGTTTCTCAGATTCCAATGCCAAAGAAATCAAAGAAAAATGTCATTTTGATGAGATCAGCCAGAAACTTCATCATGCATCACCACTTCCTGATTTGGGTGGGTGGAGCTTTTTCCAATCTTTGTCCAGCACCAAACAACCAACAGAAAAAGAAACAACCTATGTCCATCCCTCAGTTAGACGATCATCTTCAAGACTTAGCGATAAGAGCTTGGAATTATGCACTGAGAACCTAGGCAGTGAAACTGGCACTGACATCATGGAAAACAACATGTTCTTGTTTGATTCCTCGGACTCTATATTAGAAAATTCTCCTCCGCAAAGGGAACCACAAAGCAAACCTCGTCAACACTTGGCAGCTAAGAAAGCAAATTCTCGTAGCTTTCCACCACCCTTAACAATCATGACAGCATCGAAATTTCTACAAGTAAGGCCCCACCGTGAAGAAGGAAGACTGATAATCAAAGCCGTCCAAGCCACATCAATTCCCTCTTGCTTTCAAGTTGAGAGAAGCCATGGCCGCCTCCGACTGAGTTTTGTCAAAGATCCTGCATCTAAATTTGACTCTTTAGGTGTGACCTTGAAGTGAAGTTTGAAAACGACATGATTGAACATGAAACCCACCATGAAAAAGAACAAGAAGAGGGTCTCGAGGAATCAGATTGTGAGTGTTATGAAGAGGAGAATGGCGGGAATGAAATGGGAATGGAAGAGTTTCAAAGACTAAACAGAAGGTGCACAGGGGAGGAGAAGCTTTTTGGGTGGCTACGTAAAGAAAAGTAAAATTTGGGATGTCGAACCAAAACCCTCTAGCTATTAAAAATCAAATTCTGCGTGTCCTTTCTCTTCTTTTCTTTATGATGAATTACGCTTTTGGTTTATTTTTCTCATTTATAATGTTGATTCGCCTTGTTAAGCAAACCCGCGCTTATGGGTATGTTATTATTGTTATTTGTAGATGCTCTCCCTTTACTCCCAGAAAGCAAGTTCACCTTAAAAAAAGAAAAAACTAGAATCAAATGAACATGAACTTGGCTTAATTGAAAAATAACATAAGTTATTTTACTTGAACAATTATTCAGATTAGATGCTCTTTCTAATAATATTTAATAGCTTCTATTTCGTTAGGTTTCATTTGGCATAAGAAGAAACAGTCATATAAGCTTTTATGTTGCCTGAATAGGACAAGATGATGATGATTGACGTAGAAGTAGGAAATATTAACACGGTATTGATCAGCTTAAGCATTGCGCATTATCATTAATATAACAGCAAGTATTTATAATATACAAAAGAAGCGCTAAGGGCATTAGAGTAAATACACAACTCATGCATAATAAGGAAAGATACTATATATCTCCTATACGCCCCCGCAAGATGGAGGGTCGACGAGAGACTCCAATCTTGTTCCTAACAGGAAGAAATGAAGCACGAGCTAGAGGCTTCGTCAAGGCATCAGCTAGCTGATCTGCAGAAGATACATGAGTGACGCGAAGCATCCTAAGGTGAATCTGCTCACGAACAAAATGAAAATCCAGAGCAATGTGTTTCATATGGGAGTGAAACACAGGGTTCGAGAAAAGGTAGGTAGCACCAACATTGTCGCAGTAGATAATTGGCACACGAGGCAAAACAACACCCAACTCAGATAATAAGGAGCACACCCAGCGAAGTTCCGTAGAAGCAGTGGCAACAACACGGTACTCTGCCTCAGTGGAAGAGCAAGCAACCGTGCGCTGCTTGTTAGACGCCCAGGATATAGGAGAGCCACCTAGATACACCAGATATGTAGAGGTGGAAGTGTAATCATCCTTGTTGCCTGCCCAATCAGCATCAGAGAAGGCGTACAGTAAGAGACTGCTGTTGCGATGCAGAACAATGCCGTGATCAATGGTACCCCGTAAGTAGCGCAAAAGGCGTTTGACAGCAGCTCAATGAACAGTGTTCGGACGATGCATAAACTGAGACAGCTTATTCACAGCAAAGGCAACGTCAGGGCGAGTAAGAGACAAGTACTGAAGACTGCCAACAACCATCCGATATTCACTAGGATCTGACAGAGCCGAACCACTGTGCAGGGTAAGAGAAACAGCAGGATCAAGTGGAGTGAGAACAGGATTAGCATTCAGCATATGATTCCGAGACAAGAGATCACTAATATAGCATTCCTGAGAGAGCAAAATGCCATCACCATGAGACAGAATGTCCACCCCCAAGAAATAAGACAAGTCGTCAAGATCCTTCAGGGAGAACCGATGTGAAAGAGCCTGAAGAAACCACTGCACAACTGAAGAGTCAGAACTAGTGACGATGATATCATCATCATAAACGAGTAAATAGATGTCACAGCTGGCCTACTGAAAGATAAAAAGGGAAGCATTTGCAAGAGAGTTGTGAAACCCCTGAGAGAGAATAAAAAGACGAAGCTCAGCGTACCAAGCACGGGGAGCCTGCTTAAGGCCATAAATAGCCTTACGCAGCTTGCAGACAAAGTGGGGATGATCCCGATCAATGAACCCTGGTGGCTGAACCATGTAAACATCCTCCTGAAGAGTGCCCTGCAAGAAGGCATTATTAACATCTAACTGTCGAAGAGACCAGTTCCGACTCACTGCTAGTGCCAAGATAAGACGGATAGTGGTAGGCTTGACCACAGGACTGAACATATCATGATAGTCGACACCAGGTCGCTGATGAAAACCTTTGGCCACTAAGCGGGCCTTGTACCTGTCAACCGAACCATCAAGCAACTGTTTGGTGCGATACACCCATTTACATCCAACCAAATTCTGGGCACGATTGAGCGGTACTAGATCCCACGTGCCATTGGTGACTAGGGCTGCAAATTCTTCAAACATGGCAGTACGCCACTTCAGATCTTTGACTGCTTGATGGAAGGTGGAAGGATCAGCGTTTGGGGAAGAAGAAGAGACAGACGCTGAGAGAGAATATTTAGGGTTGGGCTTAGTGATGTGATTCTTAGAACAAGTGACCATGAAGTGTGTATTGAGTAATGTCTGCAGGTGGAGCTGAGGAGGAAACCACTGGATCAGAAGGAGAGGGAGCCAGAGGAGGTGAAGAAGCAAGCGGTGAGGGAAGTGTGACATGAGGTAGAAGCCAGTCCGAAGGTTGAATGATCACAGACGACGGGGAGGAAGTAGAGGAGGAATGAAAAGGAAAGTCAATTTCAATGAACTTGACATGACGAGAAACATAGATCCTGGAAGTGCTAAGGTCAAGACACAAATAGGCACTCTGAGTGGAGGAATAATCAAGGAAAACACAAGGAGTGGATTGGGAATCAGACTTGTGTTGGGCATAAGGACGGAGCTAGGGATAGCAAAGACACCCAAATGCACGAAGCTTAGTGTAATTGGGAGATTGCCGAAAGATACATTCAAAGGGAGAGAGCATATGTAGAGTATGAGTGGGAAGACGATTGATGAGATACATCGCAGTGGAAAAGGAAAAGGGCCAGTAGTGAAGAGGCATGGATGCATGATGAAGAAGAGCAAGTCCAGTTTCAACAATGTGTCTGTGACGGTGCTCAGAATATCTATTATGTTCAGGGGTATAGGGAGGAGTGGTAAGGTGAGTGATGCCATGAGTTGAGAGATACGAAGAAGGGGCGATGTATTCACCACCATTATCAGAGTAGAGAGTTTTAATGGAACAATTGAAGAGTTTTTCAACAAGTTATTTGAACTTAGTGAACACATCAAATACTTAGGGATTTACGTTGTAAAGGATAAAACCAGACATACTTGGAAAAATGATCAATGAAAATGATATAATATTTAAAATTGTTAAGAGAAAGGACAGGAGACGTCCATACATCACAGTAAATTATTTCTAAAGGACAACTAGAAATCAAAGTAGATTCAGAAAAGGGCAGCTTGTGACTTTTAGTGCAGTTGCATGTATTGCACGAAGTCAGCTCTTTATTACTACTGACAGGAATATCTAATCTAGCTAGCAAATGATGAAAGACAGGGCTGGCAGGATGGCCAAGACGATGGTGCCAGGCCGCGGAGGATGGACAAAGCTCAGATACTAGAACCAGCGATGGAGGAGGGGAAGCTGGCTATTCATACACTCCGTCCTTAAGGGGACCGCTCAGGAGGTGCACCCCCATGTTGGTATCCTTCACAGTGAAACCAGAGGGTGAGAATTCAATGGCAATATTATTAGTGGTACACAACTTAGAGACAGATAAAAGAGTTTTCTGAATAGAAGGAACGTGCTAGACATCAGATAACTGAAATGAGTGAGAATTAGAAGTTAGGGAAGCCGAACCAGTGTGGGAGATTGGCAGCCCCGTGCCATCCCCAATCATAACATCCTCAGTACCAGTATACAGCTGATGCAGAGAGAGGTTTGCAAGATCCGAAGTAATGTGGTGAGTAGCACCACTATCCAGAACCTAAGTGGGTGGAGAAACCGATGATGCAGGGACAGAGGCAAGATGCGCTCACGGTTTCCAGGGAACAAAAGGCCGAACAGAGGACGTGACGCTGTCGAATTGAAGTTATTAAGTAACCAGCCAAATTGAGGGAATTGGCGGATTTTATGTCCCTGCACCCCGCATCCCTACCAAAACCCCAAGAATGGCCTGGGAGGACGCGAGCCATGGTTGGAACCAGCAGCGGACCATGGCTGAGATTTGGGGGCGTCAGGCTGCCAGTGTTGATGGCCCGAAGAAGCAGTACTGCACGGCTGACTCCCAGGTGACTGAGGATGATTGTATTGCGATGAATACCCAAGGGAAGAACCAGAAGAGCCCCGGCCACAACTTTTGCCCTTTGGCCTAGTAGCCGGATTAGCAGATATGGAGGATGCCGGCTGCAACAAAGCATAAGACTGGGAGAGAGAGAGTTCCTTATGGATCAACTTTTCAAATAATTCATCATAAGAGATGCTAGTTTCCCTAGCCTTAACAGCCTTAACAACAGGGCTATAGATTTCATTCAAACCATCCAAGATTTTATCAACCACATCATCTTCATCAAGGGGTTTACCCAATAATGCTAACTCATCAGCTTTATTACGTACAAATTAAAAAAACTTAGTAATAGACTTACTTCCCTGGAGAGGCCTTTTGAGATGTTCTTTTATTTGACTAATATGACTGCTGGATGCTTTGGCATAAATAGTGTGAAGAATTTCCCATACTTGCCTGGATGTCGACGCACGCTGAACGTGAGGGGCAATAGTAGCTGTCAATGTGCCAAGAAGGAAAGAATATATGAGTTGATCTTGTCTAAACCAATGGCGGTACTGCGGGTTGGTGACTTCCTGCCCACTGATGGTGATGGTTTCAGGCGGAATGATAAGGTTTCCATCAACATATGACTCCAATTCATAGCCACGTAGAGTGGAGTAGATCTGTTGCTTCCAAAGGATGAAGTTAGTGCCAGATAATTTGACAGTATTCTGGGTAGAACCAGTAAGGACAATAATAAGATTTGTTGGATCAGTGGGGTTGGGAAGGGTGGGCACTGTGTAGGTGGATGAAGTCGTCGACATGCTGAGAAGATTTGGTCTGCGGCGACTGTTTATGGAGTTTTAGGGTTTAAGTTCTAAGAACGATGAAGTCTCTGATACCATGATGATGATTGACGTAGAAGTAGGAAATATTAACACGGTATTGATTAGCTTAAGCATTACGCATTATCATTAATATAAAAGTGAGTATTTATAGTATACAAAAGAAGCGCTAAGGGCATTAAAGTAAATACACAACTCATGCATAATAAGGAAAGATACTATATATCTCCTATACAAGTTTGGTGTCCTAAGCACTAATCTCACTTGACATGGTCTGAGGTATTTACGATGGAGGGTTGAGAGGAGTGGAACGTATGCCATCTAGATATTGTTTGGTGATTGCAGACACTTGATGATTTTCATATTTCAATCCTTAGAAACCAAAATTTACTGTAAAAATGAATGATGAGAGTTTTCAGTTGTGGATAATATTTAAAATATCAAATTCTTATCTCTTTGGACACAAATAAGTAAGCATGTCAAAAAAGACCTGGCCTGCTTAGCTCGAATTTGACCCGAATTGACTGGACCACGGGCCAAGTTCAGCGGACCATGGGCTGGCTATTACTTCAAAACGACGCCGTTTGTGTCAAAAACGAGGTTGTTTTGGAAATGTTTTAAAAAATTATATATGGCGGGTCAAGTCATGGTTCGGTCAGCCCATAATCAGATCCGTCAAGCCATAAGCTGACCCATTCTGACCTGTCAAGCAATAGGCCGACTCATGTTGGCCTGTCGGGCCACGAACTATCATGATTTTGGATCGAGTCACCATGGCCTAGTGTCAACCCGGCCTGACCCAACCCATTGACATCTTTACAAATAAGCAATACTTTTGTGGCCTAGTAAATAACTCCATATGATTAGAGTTTGACAAGATGTTCGCATGAAGCAGCCATTACTCACATGTGCATGTAAGTCTTACCCTCTTATCAAAAGTTCAAACCTACCAGAACTACATGGCCAAATGATAAGTGCAAGTTGCGGCTTCTATACAAAATTAATTATTTTTCTAAAACTTAAAATTACATCTGTAATAAAAAAATCACTATTAATATACATAAGCATGAATACAAATGACTTAAAAATAAAAAGTTAGAAACAAGATTTACATTTCAACGTTTTACAAAAGATTTAAGTAAATCCTTATCATTTTCTTGTAAACTACTTAATATTTATTCCACCACGAATAGAAGATGAAAGTGGTAATAGAAATAATAGTAAAAGTTTATTTAATCTTTTTAAACGTGAAAATAAAATTTTCATTTTTAATCAATGTTTAAAGAAATTGTTTTAAAATTATATTAAGGTCTAGTTAATCTATATTGTCTTATTATGACATTATATAAGTTAAATTGATGACCTATATATTAAAAATTGTCAAAAACTTATCTTTTTAATTTGAGGTATTATTAATACATTTTAAAATGTTCAGTATAATACCATAGATAATAGCAAAGACGAAGTTGAACTTTTTCAAAAAAAGTTAAAAAGTTGTTGGTACCTTGTACTAAAAAGAACTATGTAGGTTCTCTCGATTGCATATTATTTTTCACAATTTGTCACTAATATGTTTTCTCTGAATTATTGATTGTTGGACAGAGTATTGAACTTTATAAAGAATGGAGATCCTCTTTGCATTACTTGAGTTGGATGTTTCAACATATAATTGACTAGGTAGTTTTTCTGGTGAAATTTTAAGTTACAAACCTGTGCCTATACTGAGAGATATATACTAGGACAGTTGCCTAGTTGATACTTGCTTGAATAGATTATCAATCTTTGACCTTTTAAAGAAACCTATAATATAGAGCTATAAGGGTAGAGAAAACAAAAATCATGGTGTATAGACTTTTCTTAATTCATGGTGTGCCATATATAGGTTCATGTTTGGTGTTGCATAAAAGAAACAAAGTTTCAATAACTCACAATATTGTTCCTTCTTAATATATATCTTCAAACAACATGATGTGGATAGTCATCTTAGCCAACCAAATCCTTACTTTTAACTTGTTGTGGTATTGAAGAAATTTATGGTTCTTAACTTATTTAAGATCTCTTTTAGATATATATTCTTAACAGACTCAGTTTATTTCATAGACATGTTAATTATATAGAAATCGTTCCTTTACCATTAAACTCGTAAAAGTATTTAATGTACAACAAGATTTGCAAGCCTTACCTAGAACTTTCTCTTATTTAGTATAAATAAGGATTTTTTCATAGAACAATATATTAAGTAAGTGATGCGTGTTGAATACATTAAAAAATAAAACCTAACTCTATAAGACTAAATTCATATAGTAGTGAATAAGGATCATATCTACAAAGAGTATGTGTTTAGCTTTTTTAATGAATAAACCAGTGTTTATGTGTTAAGCTTTTCAATGAATATACCAGTGTTTAAGATTTGGAGGGATTTTGGTTAAATTTGATTAACATAATAATGTAAAACTAAACTATTGAAAGAAAATCAAATCAAGAGTACAAAAGTGATGAAATTGACAGTTGGGTTAAATCCAGTTCTTAGCTCAATCTTAACCTTCACACGAATGAGAAAAATCAATCATCATGTTATTCTCAAACCTCTCCTTGAAAATTTTAACTGTAGGTTAATAAAAAGCTTTATTAACCATAATTTTTCCTTATGTTGTATCTAATCAAAACAAGCTCTTTAATTAGGTGTAGCTATCAAACAACCTAGAATAAGCTCTTTAGAATTTGTGTGAGAACCCCATTATGTAATAGGAAAATAGGTTAATCTCGACAACAACCACTTAAGCTTAGGTCATTTAACCTATGTTATATTATCCCTAATGATACATAACCATTAGTTTACCACAAGTGATTAGAGTTACAACAATTTCGTATTGCAATCTAGATTCTAGTAATGAGTTCATACATAAATGATCTAATTGAAGTTTTCAAACCATTAATAAAAAATACCAAAACATTAGTCATAGAATAACATAATTAATTCCAAAAGAGAGTGAGAACAACACTACTAGATTAAGAAATATCTAAACATGTTCGTCAGCCTCAATATCTCCTTTGAGTAAGAAGGATAAATTTTAGCTTGCCATTGCTCTCCTAGGGGTAAGAAAATTGCTCCCTTTCATGTCTCTAAACTCTTTATACCTTATTTGGCCTCTTAAATGCACTTTTATAGTAAAAAGTAGTGTTCCATCACAGCAAATGGTCGTCTACATAGGTATGTAGGTGTTTGTGTGTGTCATTTTTCCTTAAATTTGTGAACTTACATAGTCTTGGTAAGCTATAAGGCCACTTACATAGCCATGCAAGTCCACATACGACTGTGTGGGTTGCTACATAGTCGAGTAAGTCCACAAACAATGATGTTGGTTACAGGAGAGGCTGAAATTGCATTTCTAGGTCTTACACGATTCAAATGAGTTACATAGCCTCGTATACGGTCGTGTAAGTTACAATAACTTCATTTGTTTCATTCCTTGTCCCATATTCACCCTAATTCATCTCCTTTTTATTCCAAAAAGGAAAATAAGATTGAAAATCAATAGGATAGCTACAAGGATATGTTTTTAGCCCATTTTGGTTATTGTTTCTCTAACTTGTAGTTAGAACAAAATATGAACAAAAGTAAGTATCTTAAGCACATTATAACATTAATCAATAAGCAATAGGGAGTAAATATATAGTCAATCAAACAGTTATCAAGTTCCCCCACACTTAACTTTTAACCATCCTCGGGCAAAACTAAAACCAAAAATCAAAATCAAAAGTAAAACACTTCCTCATTTTTCATACGATCTAAGAATAGATAGTCATAAGAAAATAAGAATAGCTTTCAAAACCATAACAAGATTTAAACATTCAATTTTTTTACTCATGATCAATCAACAAATATTTCACTCAAAAAACTGAGCAATTTAGTGGTAGACCTTGACAAGTTGTGTTTAATAATAAGATAAATCTATAAGTCCATAACACCTTTAATGATCAAGACATTCCATGACTTTGCATATCATTTCAGTTCTCCACCATTAAAGATTCATATGTTTAATCATAAATCAACAAACTTTTCAAGGTTGTAATGGGGAAAAAAGTTTAAAGTGAGAAGTATCCGAATCATGTAGTTCAAAAGCCATCAAAACTAGTGAAACAAGAAAAACATTTAATGGAGTATCAAGTGAAAAAATTAACATCAACACAAAACTGGGAATCATCAGCTATGATGAATGCAAAAACTCTATTTCACAACTTAAATTAAAGCCTTCACACTACAAACCACATAAAGCATAAAAAATTAGAAGAATTCACCCACAAAAGTTAATGGTAAATGATACATTGTAACTACAAAAGTTGACTCTTCACAACATCTCTCTTATTTGCATTATAATCAATTCATGCATTCTACACAACTTTAAGATGAAACACTAACATGAATTACTTTAATAAAAAAATGAATTTTCTCCTTGATAACATCTTTTCTCTTTTTATTTTTTGTTTTTTCCTTTTTAGACAAAAATTAAAAGAAACTACATCAATGATGTAATTCATTGATAAGAGATAAAAATCACATTCCATCAAATATAACTAACCCGCATATATCCACAGCCCTACATTTATGCTCTTGTGCACCCATAAACGTCAATAATTTCAAATGTTCCACTAGCTTTAAGGCTTAGGTAAGACATTTGGTAGGTTAAAAGCTCATAATGTGGTTAGTGATCACTGTGGTATCCTAAAACTTGATTTTTTATGCCCATTGTTAAAGCATTGTTCCTTTTCATATGACATTTTTGCCTTATTGGGTAGAATGCTAAAAAATAAAAGGCTAATAGCTTAAAGGGCTTATCAAAAGGATAAATCATTGCATTGGTAGGCTATTTGACCAATGCAGCTAATAGAACAAAGAATGCCTATACCATTTTGGTGTGTGTCAAACTAGCCAAAAATAATTAACCTACTCAAAATATTATGTAGCATTGTAGAGTAGGGTCGTCTATTTAGGAAATGGTGATTTATCTCTTTTAAACAAATAAGTAAAAAAAGGATTTGGAAATTATGTTAAAATGCAATATTAAAAATAACAAAACTGAATTAATTTGAAATTCAGTAAAACAAACTTCTAGTTAAAGGAATTTATTTTCACCTTGATTCATGCAATTGATCATTGATGCAAATGCAATTCAACACATTTATAAATAATTTGGTTTTAGTTCTTAAGAAAGATCAATAATAATCAATCTTTCATTACCTTTTAGGGTAATCAAGAACAGATTGAATAATTAGTCCCTAATTAAAAGACAACCTTAGAGATAGCTTGTAGGATTTAACGTTTCGATAACCTTAAGATCCAAAAAGACACAATTCTAACCAACAAACTCAATAGATGGTTTATTACAATCAGATTAATCAATTCCACTACATAGATTAAATTTCTTGATGAGGAAATAAAATTATGTCGACTGCTACTTATTAAAACCAACTAACAATTATAGATTTGTTGTTTTAATTAGTAGTAGAATATTTCAGGATTATTAAATATATGCATCTATTTATTAAAACCCAAAACCATCAATTTTACCATAATAAATAATGTTTTGGCGATTTATAAATTTTTTAGAAGAGAATTTTGTATATCTTGTCCAGATTTGAGATTTAATTGGGTTTTAGGTATTTGCTTTTGTTTTTCTTTAAAAAGGAGTGTATTTATATGAAAAATACCAGTTGATTCAGTTAATTCTAAATTATCTATGTCTACTATAGTTTGAATTTCGGTATTTGTATCTTTTGTTATTGTATCTGCCATTTTATTGATGTTGTAGCATATGGTTTTGTAAAGTATTAGTTAAAAAATTTAATTTAATTTGATAAAAATTGTAAAGATTCTGGGTAATTCTAATCTTTTTTTTACAGGGTTGAGTCCATCAACATTACTAATCATAAATTGTAAATAATTATATCTTTGTTCATAATATTCTTTTTCAGTTTTATATTGATTGGCTAGATTAGCAATATATATGTTCGTGTAATTGATAACAGAAATGACAAGTCATATTATTCATAGAGATGTTGTAAATATTGGTTTGCTAATAGTTCTGAACATTCTTCAATAAATTCTTGTACATCTTGTTGAGTGTATGGAATGTTATTTTTAATATTTATTTCTTAGTTAGGGTCTTTTAATTTAATCTCTATAAGTTGAGTATTAGTATTTTTAATAGGATCTAGAGGGTAGTCGCTACATGTAACCCCCCATTACCCTAGAGTACGTACCGGAACGCCCGTAGGTCATTCCGACACATAACCTAAGATAATGGAGC
>JANQBM010376556.1:0-19275 GCA_025594535.1 Erythroxylum domingense
AAGATTGTGGTCCATAATAAGCAAATGCTAAAATGTATGTTTTAAGATTAAAGTAACATCCTACTTTATTCATTAAAGCATACGTGATTCCAGATTCATTTAATAGTGCCATTATCGATAGTCAACTACTATGATGATATGAAACTCAACATTCCTTTGAAGTAAAATCTTTTACTTTCATGGAGATAAATCGCAACACTACAGTCTAAACCATAATCGAGCGACCAACTTGATTATTCAACTGTGAATCAATTAATTTAGATTATAATAATATATATGTTTCCCATTCATCTCTATGTATATGTATATTCCTTACAAAAGAATCTCAATACCTTATGACTAGATATATAATGCTCATAAAAACAAAACTCTTTTGTTTTGTTAGTAATAAATAATTTTATTGCAAAAGTAAATGGAAGAAAATTAAGTTATAAGTAAATACATTTGCTTTTTAGGGCACTAAATACATTTGCTTTTTAGGGCACTATATTTACGTAACTCCAACAGAATGAACATGGAAATTTTTATAGTTGTTCTTAGTGTATGAAAACCGTGGGTTATAGGTTCTTATATGGAAGAATTGGGCTGGGATTATAAGTGTAATGAAGGTGAAGTTGTGCTAAAAAAAATGCTAGTATGATGTTCCAGAAATGAGAAAGAACTAGTACTATAAGCATGATAGTGAATGATAGTTTTCTAATTTGATTTTTGATGCATAAAAGACCATGATTTATGAGTTGTCAGTTGAATAATTTTGAGTTAGTATTGGAGATGATATTAATGGGGAATTGGAGTATAATTCAGGTCTAATTAAGGTATAATTGATGGATTATAAAGAAGATGTTTTGAATTTGGTATAAAGATGATGAAATCTGGAAAACTAATGAAGTAAATGGATGGGAACCTTCAGATAACCTATCCCACGATCATGGGAAGTCATACACGATCTTTGAATTGTATGGAAGTGAAGAAAATGTTATTTTGTGTGATTCTCGAATTAATTGAGGATAAGGTACTTTAGTATGATATATTTTGACTTAATTGATGCTTAAAATGAACCTAATTTGATGTTGGATAAGTTGGTTAAGTGTTTGATAAGTTTAGGTTTTTAATTCTTGTTTTAATTCAATGAAAAGATTATTTAATATCAACATATCTAAGTTTGGAATTTATGAGTGTTAAGGTAATGAAGATGTTCTTATAAATAGAAATGTGATCCAAAGGACATGAATAATGCATTAGGAATGAATGAATGAGAATTAGGAATTGTGTGAATTCTTATAACGCTAGAAAAGGGTTAATGAGTGAATGATTGATGAATTTAGAATAATCAAGCTTACTTGAAGATATAAACCTAATTACAAATTGGTTTTATCTAAGTTATGATGTATGATTAGTTAAGAAATGTGAATAAGGATACATACCGGGAAAAGTCAATTGAGCGTGCATTGAACATGACATGTAATATTCGATTTTCGGAACACTCTTAGGGTTAGAACCCTAGATCATTATGAATGTGTAATTGCATTGAGAGCAATTCATTTACATGCATGACATTAGCTTACATACAATAATTATAAGTTGTACACATTACAAAGATAACATATGCACTCAATTGACATATTCCAGGGAATGGAAGATTTAATTATGAATTGTTATGTCTTGATTTTTGGTTTGATTGGATTCTAATTAGTAATTTGGAATTATTTTTTATTAATTGGGATAGTGATGAATTAATATTTACATTTGGACTAGGAAAAATGCCAAGTGGTAAGATAAATTGATTCATGAAAGTTAGGGTGACTAAGCCTATAATTGAGTGACATTTGGCATAGTTAAATTAGTGACAAATGGACTAGTAAATAAGTGAAAATGGACCAATTATTGCATGACATGTGGACCAATTATGGAGGGACAAGTGGATTAATAATTAGGAGACATGTGGACAAATTATTAAGAGACATATGGTAACTTAAGGAATGGATTAATGGCAGCTTAACAGCTAGGCCTTCAGAAATATGCCTTCGAAAATTGGTGACGCCTAGCACTTAATGAAGAAAGATTCTAGAACAAAGTTTTTGCTATCTTCATTGTTACTTCACCACTGAAATTGCTCCTATCTTTTCTCTACATTTTGCTTGAACCCTAGCTAAAATTATTACACTAAATCCTGCTTTAATCCTTCACAATATAGCCAAGAAACCAGCCTATGGTTACCCTCATCTCGTTGCTAAAACTAGCTCATTTTCACCTTAAGGCTGTGTTGATCTAGCTTCCATAGAGGCTAGTATAATCTGGAATTTTGAGCTGAGTTGGAAGCCTAATAAGAAAGTAACAACTAATCTTTATAGAATGATTAATATAATGAGAATGATGCTTAAATTAGAATGGAATGAATATGGTGTTGGTGATGATATGTGCTGGAAAATGTTGAATAAACTTAGTTGTTTTCTACTTATTCTTGATGTGTGAAAACTATAGGTATTGGGTTAATTTAAGGATGAATTATATCGAGATTTGAACTATAATGAAGGTGAAAGTATGCTAAAGGAAGATGTAAATATAGTGTTATTGAATTAAGAAAGAACTAGGACTATATGCATAATAATGTAAGATTTTTTGATTTGATTTATGATGCATGAAAGCCCATGATTTGTGAGCTATCAATTGAATAATTTTGAGATGGAATTATGGTGTAATTCATATGTTTATGAGGTTGCATAAATGAACATGAATTCTATAATTTTTGGAGTGTTAATGATGTTTGAATGTATGAGAATTTGTGGAGAAAAGAAGGAAGAAAGGTAGGTCACGATCGTGGCCTTCAGTGCACGATCGTGACTTGGATAATTAGGTTCTGTCACAATCATAGCACCCATCCCAAGACCATGGCCAGTTGCAATGGCTTCTATCACAATCATGGGAAGGTCCACCATGATGATGGGCTAGCATAAAGAGTGAAATAATGTCTTTTAAGTGATATTTGAAACAACTAATGCTTTGGTACTTTATTATGGTACATATGGACTGATTAAGGCTTAAAATGAATCTAATTTAATGTTGAATAAGTTGGTTAATGTTTGATAAGTTAAAGTTATTCAATAATGTTATAACTTAAAGAAGAGATTATTTAATAATAAAGTATTTAAGTTTGGAATGAAGGAATGTTAAAGGAATGAAGACGTTCTTATGATATATGATTTGTTAAGAAATGAGAATAAGGACACACACCCAGGAATGTTAGTGAGCATGCATTGCACATAATACATATACATATGTGTATGTTAAAATATTTATTTGATTAAGAAATTTAGTAATGCGTAAATGTGTGTATTTTTGCATGATATAAAAGCGCAAATCAAAGAACAACATCGAAACATCACCAGATCATCCAAGAAATAGCGTAACCTAGAGCGGACTATGAGTTAACCTAAAAAATTCACAATAGGATTGATTTATTTCTGTTTAAATTTCAATTATTGGAATGTGATTGACATGATTGATAATTTCAGACATTAATGGTCCAAAGAGTTTGATATTTGGAAATGTATTGGGAGTGTTTTGATTGCATATAAATCTGAAGGATATCTATATACTTAACAAAATTTTAAATGCCGGACTTAGGTCTGATGAATATGTGAATCCGATTATGGATCATGAATAAATGTTAGTAATGGCATATTTTCTGATTTGATGCATCATATTGATATGTATGATTAGATTAAGGCATTATAACTGGAGTGACTACTCTGAAAAAGTTTATAGCTCAGATATGCACATAAAGAACCACAAACTCATTAATTAATGTGCCCAGATCTATAATAGGTATAGGACAAAATGTGAAATGAGTCTGATATCCACAAGAGATATGGGACAGTAATAGGCGCTCGATTATAACAAAATAAAAATGAAAGTGAGTCTCATATGCATTTACATTTGCAAATATATGATTGTGAAATCATTTTTGAACTATAATGATATTGTGATGTGTCATATTTATGTACATTTGATAATAAGATTGATTGAGATAGATGGATGGATTATTTTGAAAAGTTTATATGAAATGTGTGCAATTCATATTGAATTGTTGAGATGAGGGATATTATGTAATTGGTTTATATTTGAAATGTTTGATGTTTTGAATGAGTGAGTACATTAGTGATGGTTCACTCACTGAGTTAGCAAAACTCATCAAAATTGCAATGTGGCTTTTCAGATAAAAGAGAGGAGAACTAGATCTTAAGACACTATAGAAGTTTGACGAAAAGTTTGGTTACGCAGTCTCATTAATACAAGGTCCAGCAGATCAATGGTGGAAGATTATTCTAGGCTGTGCCACCAGGCCTTATAGTTTAAAGTGGGAAGATTTTTTGAAGTGTTTAGAGAGAATTACATGTTGAAGATCTATCTGGATAGGAAGATGAAAAATTTCTGGATCTGAAACAAGGCAGTCTCACAGTAGTTGAATATGAGATAAGATTTAATGAATTAATGGGACATGCAACTGCATTGATTCTGATTGAGGAGGAAAAGTGTAGGAGATTTGAAGGTGGGTTAAATATGGAGATTAGGACGAGGTTAGCTATAAAGAATCTAAGCAATTTCACTAAGTTGAGAGCAGCCTCGATCATAATAGAGCAGTTGTTGAAAGATGGTCAAGGAGAGTATAAACAAGTGTCTAGAGTTAAGAGACGGGCAGAATCTCAAGCTGAATCTGGTAGAAGGTTTAATAAACGCTAGAATAGATCATTTCAATTCCAGACTAGATCAAAACAGTCGGTGTTTATACCAAGAGGTGGTTTTGTTTAGGTTGGTAGAGGTAGAGGACTAGTATCAGGAGGGCAGTTATAATAAATGGCCAATTATAAACGTTGTGGCAAGAAATATGGTAAGGAATGATGGAAGTTATCAGGAGCTTGTTTCCGTTATGGCTCTTTTGAGCATCAGATTGGAGATTGTCCCGAAACTTTGGGACCACAGTTTAGAATGAAAGGAGGATCAATAACTAAGATGTCTATCCAACAGAGTAGAGCCAGTGGAGCAAGACAGAGAGGCAGAGGTAGAGGCAGAAAACAATCAGTAGTTACTAGTGTCAAGACTGAGGGGTGGAGTAACTGGCCGTAGTCTTAGACCAAAATTTATATGATTACCAGACAGGAGGCACAGAACTCCTCAGATATGGTAACAGGAGTGCTGAATGTCTTTAATTTTGAAGTATTTGTATTAGTAGATCTAGGATCTAAAGATTCATTTATCACATCATATGGCATCTAAACTACATCGTGAGATAAGAAATTTTGAATTGTGATTTAGAGGTGAGTACAGTAGTAGGTAGTAATACAGTGATTAGAGAGGTGTGTAAAGGGAGTAGTATTTAGATTGATCAGGTGGAGTTGAAAGATGATCTGATAATATTGCAATTGAGAGAGATAGACCTTATCTTAGGTATGGATTTACTCACTACACATAGGGCTATAATGAATTGTTACACTAAGGAGGTAATAATTGAATCCCCTAATCAGCCAAGAGTAGCATTTCGAGGAGTTAGTCAAGTAGTGCTAGCCAGACTAATTTCATTCATAAGTGTTTTGAGACTAATTCGAGGTGGATATCAGGCTTATCTGACCCACGTAGTTGATACGCAGAATAAACAGACCATTTAGTATATTCCTATTGTTAGTGACTTTTTGGATGTGTTTCCTATTGAATTACTGGGACTACCCCAAAAAGAGAAGCAGAGTTTACCATTGACCTTATTCTAGGTATCGCTCCTATATCAATTTCTCCGTATAGGATGGCACTTGTAGAACTTAAAGAACTTAAGACATAATTACATGAGTTATTCGATAAGGGTTTTATTAGGCCCAGTATTTCACTTTAGGAACCTCCGGTTTTGTTTACAAAGAAGAAGGATGAAATTATGAGATTGTGTATTGACTATAGATAATTGAATTAGGTGACAGTAAAGAACAAGTATCATTTACCAAGGATAGATGATTTGGTTAATCAATTATAAGGATCTCAATTGTTCACTAAGTTAGACTTGAGATCAAGGTACTATCAGTTAAAGATAACAGAGGCTGATGTACCGACGAGTGCATTCAAAACAAGATATGGGCACCTTGAGTTTTCAGTGATGCTGTTTAGATTGATAGATGCTCCAGCGGTATTTGTTGCTTTGATGAATAAGGTATTCCAACCTTATTTAGATCATTTTGTGATTGTGTTCATTAATAATATTTTGGTGTATTCGAAGTGTAGAGAAAAGCATGTATAGCATTTGAGTTTAATGCTACAGATAATGAAAGAGAAATAATTGTATGTCAAGCTCAGTAAGTGTGAAGTTTGGCTTGAACAAGTAGTATTTTTGGGTTATATTGTGTCTGGACAAGGCATACATCTGGATTCAAATAAATTAGAAGCAGCGATGAAGTGGGAAGCGCTAAGAAATGTGACTAAGATTTAAAGTTTCCTTAGACTAGTGGGATACTACCAGAGGTTTGTCGAGGGGTTTTCACTAATCTCAGCCCCTTTGATAAAGCTTCTAAAGAAGAATGTACATTTTAGATGGACTGATGAATGTCAGAGAAGTTTTGAAGAGCTAAAGCATTAGTTAACTATAGCACTAGTGTTACTAAATCTGGAGGTAATGTGGTGTATAGTGATGCTTCACACCAGGGGTTAGGATGTGTACTGATGTAGTATGGAAGAGTGATAGCATATACATCAAGACAGTTGAGGTCTCACAAGTTTAATTATTTGATACATGTTTTAGCACTTATTGCTGTAGTATTTACTTTAAAGATTTGGAGACATTATTTATATGGTGAAACTTTTCAAGTATTCACTAATCATAAGAGTTTGAGATATTTGTTGAGTCAGAAAAAGTTGAATATGAGACAAAGGCGGTAGATAGAATTGTTGAAAGATTATGATTACACAATTAAGTATCATCCTGGTAAAGCTAATTTAGTAGCTGATGCACTAAGTCAGAAATCTAATAGTATTATGGCACAAATGTAGACATCGAGATTACCTAACTTATTGCAATTGAGAGCATTGAATGTTGAATTAAAATTAGGGTAGAATGAGGCATTGATAGCTACATTGAAGCTTGGACAGATGTTACATGATATGATTAGAAAAAGCTCAAAGTAAACATCCTGAATTAGTGAAGCTTAATGAGAAGTTGAAAGTGAATCCGAGTTTTAAGTTTGAATTGAGAAATGATATGTTATGGTTGAAGTAGAGATTATATGTACCTGATATGGATGATTTGAGAAAGAAGATTCTAAAAGAAGCACATGTAGCAACTTATGCTATGTATCCTTGTACTACTAAGATGTATGATACACCGAAACAACATTTCAGGTGGCAAGGAATGAAAAAGCAAGTGGCTGAGTATATTGCTAAGTGTTTAACATGCTAACAGATTAAGATAGAGCATCAGGCTCCGGTTAGGAAGTTATAGTCATTGCCTATTATGGAGTGGAAATAGGAAAGGATCACTATAGATTTTATTATAGGTTTGCCTAGGACTCTGAGTTAATATGACTCCATATGGGTCATTATTGACAGATTGATCAAGTCAGCTCATTTATTACCAGTGAGGAAGAATAATACACTGGATCAATTAACCCAGAGTTGTGTTAATTAGATAGTGAGGTTATATGTGGTCCTAATGTCTATTGTATCAGATCAAGACCTTAGATTTACCTCAAGATTTTGGAGAAGTTTACAAATATCTATTAGTACGAAGTTGAACTTCAGTACTACATTTGATTCTTAAACAGACGAATAGAATAAGAGGATGATTAATATTGTTGAGGATATGCTCAGAGCTTATATCTTGGAGTTTCGAGAAGCATAGGATCAATAGGTAGCTCTAATTGAATTTTCTAATAATAATCATTATCACTGTAGTATCAGTATGGCACCGTATGAGGCAATATATGGAAAAAAATTGTCATTCACCTTGATATTGGGATGAAGAGGTTTTAAAGATTGTTGAAGGCCTAAAATTGATTCAAGATACTGTTAATAAAGTGAAATTGATCTGGAATAAAATTAAAGTAGCACAAGACCGAAAAAGAGATATATGGATCAGCACCTAAGGGATATAGAGTATCGAGTAGGAGATAAAGTGTTTATGAGAGTATCGCCTTGGCGAGGAGTGTTGAGGTTCAATAAAAAGGTAAGCTAAGTCCTAGATACATTGGTTCATATGAGATTATCGAGAGAGTTAGACCATTAGCTTATAAGTTATCCTTACTTGCTAAAATGGCACAGATTCACGATGTGTTTCATAATAGTATGCTTAGAAGATTTTGGTCTGATCTGACGCATATGTTATTGACTTAGGAGATTGAAGTTGCAAGTAAGATGAGTTATGTAGAGGAACCCGTAAAGATAGTGGGATATCAGAATAAGCAATTGAGAAACCGAGTGATCCCATTGGTTAAAGTCCTATGGAGGAATCATTTGAGTGAAGAAGACACATGGGAAACGAAAGAGAACATGGGGAGACAATACCCCTACTTATTTGATCAATCAAGTAAGAATTTTCAGGATGAAATTTCTTAAGGGGGGATAATTGTAATATCCGATTTTCGGAACATGCTTGGGGTCAGAACCCTAGATCATTATGAATGAGTAATAGCTTTGAGAGCATTTCATATACACGTATATCATTAGCTTATACATATAAATTATAAGTTGTATACATTACAAAGATAGCATATGCACTCAATTGACATATTTTGGGTATGAAAAATTAAAAATGCATATGATGTGAATTGTGAATTGTTATGTCTTGAATTTTGGTTTGATTGGATTCCAATTAGTAATTTAGAATTAATTTTTATTCAATAAAAGAGTCACAAATTAATATTTACCTTTGGACTAGGAAAAATGTCAAGTGCTAAGATAAATTGATACATGAAAAATTAGGGTGAATAAGTCTATAATTGAGTGACATTTGGCATAGTTAAATGTGTGACAAGTGGACTAGTAAATAAGTGAAAAATGGACCAATTTTTGCATGGCATGTCAACCAATTATAGAGGGACAAATGGATTAATAATTAGGATATATGTGGACAAATTATTAGGATATATATGGCAACTTAAGGAGTGGATTAATGGCAGCTTAATAACTAGGCAAATGTCTTCCATGCCTTAAGATATGTGTCTTTGAAAATTGGTGACGCCTAGCACTTAATGAAGCAAAATTTTACAGCAAAGTTTCTATTGTCTTCATTGTTGCTTCACCACTGAAATTTATCCTATCTTTTCTCTGCATTTTGCTAGAACCCTAGTTAAAATTGCTACACTAAAACCTACTTTAATCCTTCACAAAATAGCCAAGAAACCAGCCTATTGTTACCTTCATCTTGTTACTGAAACTAGCTCATTTTCATCTTGAGGCTGTGTTGATCTTGCTTGTATAGAGGGTTAGTATAATCTAGAATCTTGAGCTAAGTTGGAAGCCTAATAAGTAAGTAACAATCTAATCTTTATGGCATGATTAATAGAATGAGAATGATGCTTGAATTGGAAAGAAATGTATATGATGTTGGTGATGATATGTTATGGAAAATGTTGGATAAACTTGGTTGTTTTCTGCTTGTTCTTGGTATGTGAAAACTGAGGGTATTAAGTTTATTCAAGGATGAATTAGATCTGAATTTGAACTATAATGAAGGTGAATGTATGCTAAAGGAAGATGTAAATATAGTGTTCTCGAATTGATGAAGAACTAGGACTATATACATGATAATGTAAGATAATTTCTTGTTTGATTTGTGATGCATGAAAGACCTTGACTTATGAGCTATCAATTAAATAATTTTAAGTTGGAATTAGTGTTATACCCCGCTTTCTGGAGTCTAGCTCTATCAATGCATGCTCTGATACCAGATCTTGTTGACCCCGCTTTCCGGTGTCTAACTCTTTCATGCATGTTCTGATACCACACATATTGACTGTTCAATTATACTGACTTAACCACTTCCTTATAACGTCCATGGTTGGCCCATCATCTGTGCTTACTTATGCTCTGAAGTCTTGCGTTAGGGTTCTTATTGTCTAGAGTTGACTTTCATCGTCTGTGTCTGTCTTTCATTTGTGTCTGTTTCTCCATTGCGTCTGTGTGTGGCATGTTGACACAGACGATTCCTTGCATCTGTGTTTCTATCGCCTATTTTATGACGTGCCATCATAGATGTTTCCTTGCGTCTGTGTTTCATTGTGTCTGTGTTTCTATCGTCTATCTTATGACGAGACATCATAGACGTTTCCTTGCTTCTGTGTTTCATTGCGTCTGTGTTTCTGTCATCTATCTTAAAATGTGTCATCATAGATGTTTCCTTGCGTTTGTGTTTCTATCGTCTATCTTATGACGTGTCATCATAGACATTTCCTTGCGTCTGTCTTACTTAATGCAAAATTAAATCCTTTTAGCTACCTTCTTTCATTCAAAACTAAAGACAGAATACACACAATCATAAACACTAACTGCTCCTCCAAGCCTCAATTTCATTCAATCCACACATGCAACATAAAAAATTAGCAGAAATCATAATCATAGGTAGAGCATACATATATTCCATTCATCCTTGAACAAATGTTGGTTTTATAAAGCTTTCAAAAATTTACAAGTTACAATACATCAATACACTCAAATCAGTAAAGCTTGAAAGGTAGCTAAAGCCTTAAGATCCTAAAAATTAGTCTTAAGAATACAAAAGGAAACATGCAGACTAGGCTGCTGCCCTGTCTCTTGACTTACTCACTTTCTTATTCTTCACCTGAATAGGACCAAATTTGGAGGGGGTGCGCTTAAAGCTCGTGGGTAGTAGGTTTATCATCAAGAAATAAGCAGAAACCCTTTCAAAACTCATTGAAGTATGCAATTTTGAAAACCACTTGGAAAATCGGAATTTTCATATTTCTCAAAATCGTATTCAGTCACACAAAACATGTTCAGTTATAAATCATGTATGCATCAAACTTAATCATATAATCACATCAAAATGGTTAGGTTTGGTCCATAAACAGAACGAACAACACAGTCCATATAATGATCCTGTGAAGTTGTAAACAGAACGAACTAGCACAATCCTACTTAGTGGTTTTGTGTAGTTGTAAACTTATGGGAATCTGTGAAGGAACTCCATGTCACTAGTGGGCGGGTGGGAGAAGCCTTTAGATACGTTCACTTGACATCAGAATGGACCAAACAAAACACACATAGCATGCATTTAATGATCATGAATACTTGTTGCCCAAAATGGCAAATTCTTGAAACTTGATCTTTTTCGGGCATAAAATCCTTTCGAAAACATTTTCATGTTCATGTCATACTCATCAGCACAATAATTTTATGCAACCACATAACGCATTTTCAAAGCATTCACAGAGTTACAATGCATGTTCATGTAGTAGTTGAAATTGTTCAATTTTCATGTAAAAGAACTCTTTAATGGCCTATTGCTTAATCATAAAACTGTAACCCACCTTAAGATCCTTGCTTGCTTAGGTGTTGGACCTAAGGATATATTTCCTCTAAGTAACTTGAAGCACTCTCCCTTATGGAACTTCCCACAATGTTCACATAAAGGGCTCATGGTTTTGCTCCTCTCCATCCTGCTATTGCCTCCCACTGTTGAGGCTTGCACTGACACTGCCCTTGCGTTCTTGTATTTACCCGAAGCATCACTCCCCACCTTACTCTCTATATGGAAGCTTTTCATACTCCTCTCAGGCATTGGAGCACTCATTCCCTTCTCGGAAAGCTGCTCCTTGTTCTTTCTCTTCTTGCTCATTTCATTCTTTATATTCTCCAGTTTCTCATCCTGGAGTGTAGCATCTACCAACTGCTGGTAGTCACAGAAATTGTGGGTCAAGACTTATCTTCTTCATTTGCCACTATGTTTACTGCATATCTAGAAAGTTGTGTGAACTTCAACTCATACTCGCTCACACTCATATCCCTCTGTGTGAGGTTCAAAAACTCCATGACTTTCTCTTGTATGTAGACCCTCGAGAGGTACTTCTTCCTGAACACCTCCACAAAGTCTGTCCATGTCAACACCGGAGGCACATCCTAACCGTGGGGCACTGATTCCCACCAATGGAATGCATCCCCTTGTAGCAAACTGACTGCATAGTCTAACTTGTCCTCATCCGAACACTTCATCTAGATTAGGACTCTCTTAGTCCTCTTCAGCCATACTTCAACTTCTTTGAGATTTGTAGTCCTATTCAAGTCTATAGCTCCATACTTGTGAAGCTTATCATATTGTCCAGCCCTCTCCAATGGAGCTTGCATCGAAACTTGAGATGCTTGGCCCATGGCATAAGAGAAAGCCTGAGCAAAGGCCTAGAAGAACTGCGAGTCTAGAGGGTTGGCTTGAGGCATCGGAGGAGGCGGTGGAGGCTCCTCATATTGCATACTTGCTGCCTTAGAATCAGGGGCAGAATGTGTCCCCATATTTTGTTGGAAAAAGGACTCATCCGTGCTCCCTTGGTGAGAGCTGGACCGAGTCAGAGCTCCTCGAGTTCTTCTCCGAGGTAGCATAGTCACTCCTGATACGTACAACTAAAGAAAATCTTTAGTCCTTGCACAACCGTTTTAAAGGGTGCAAAATATTTCAAGTCATACAAAATAATTTTAATGCATGAACACAATTCAAATCCATGCACGTAGTAATCCACGTAAAATCCATGCAGATACACTTCATATCTCTTCCTTCCCAACTTATGCTTCGGATACTTCAAAACTTGGTCCTAAACCTAGACTTCAACCTACTCTCTCTTACAATGGACACCTATCTTAAAAGTTGCCCATGTAAGATCGTAATATCGGTGCTCTGATACCACATCTGTTAGACCCCGCTTTCCAAAGTCTAACTTTTTCAATGCATGCTCTGATACCACATCTTGTTAGACCCCTCTTTCCGGAGTCTAACTCTTTCATGCATGCTCTGATACCACACATGTTGACTGTTCAATTATACTGACTTAACCTCTTCCTTATAACGTCTATAGTTGGCCCATCATTTGTGTTTACTGATGCTCTGAAGTCTTGCATTTGGGTTCTTATCATCTAGAGTTGACTTTCATCGTCTATGTCTGTCTTTCATTTGTGTCTGTTTCTCTATTGCGTCTGTGTGTGGCATGTTGACACAGACGATTCCTTACGTCTGTGTTTCATTGCGTCGGTGCTTCTATCGTCTATCTTATGATGTGTCATTATAGACGTTTCCTTGAGTCTGTGTTTCTTACGTCTGTGTTTCTATCGTCTATCTTACTTAATGCAGACTTAAATCCTTCCAGCTACCTTCTTTCGTTCAAAACCAAGGACAGAATACACACAATCATAAACACTAACTGCTCCTCTAAGCCTCAATTTCGTTCAATCCACACATGCAACGTGAAAAATTAGCAAAAATCATAATCATACGCAGGGCATACATATATTCCATTCATCCTTGAACAAATGTTGATTTTTCAAAGCTTTAAAAACCTTACAAGTCACAATACATCAATACACTCAAATCAGTAAAGCTTTAAAGGTGACTAAAGCCTCAATATCCTAAAAATTAGTCTTAAGAATACAAAAGGAAACATGCAGACTAGGGTGCTGCCCTATCTCTTGACTTACTCACTTTCTTATTATTCACCTGAATTGGATAGAATTTGGAGGGGGTGAGCCTAAAACTCGTCGGTAGCAGGTTTATCATCAAGAAATAAGCAGAAACTCTTTCAAAACTCATTGAAGTATGCAATTTTGAAAACCACTTGGAAAATTGGAATTTTCTTGATTCTCAAAACTGTATTCAGTCAGACAAAACGTGTTTAGTTATAAATCATGTATGCATCAAACTTAATCACATAATCACATCAAAATGGTCAGGTTTGGTCTATAAACAGAAAGAATAACATAGTCCATATAATGATCTTATGAAGTCGTAAATAGAACAAACTAGCACAATCCCACTTAGTGGTTTTGTATAGTTGTAAACTTATGGGAGTCCGTGAAGGAACTCCATGCCACTAGCGGGCAGGTAGGAGAAGCCTTTAGACAAGTGCACTTGACATTAGAATGGACCAAATAAAACCCACATAACATGCATTTCATGATCTTGAATACTTGTTGCCCAAAATGGCAAATTCTTGAAACTTGATCTTTTGCGGACATAAAATCCTTTCGGAAACATTTTCATGTTCATGTCACACTCATCAGCACAATAATTTTATGCAAACACATAACGTATTTTCAAAGCATTCATAGAGTTACAATGCATGTTCATGTAGTAGTTGAAACTGTTCAAATTTCATGTAAAAGAACTCTTTAATGGCCGATTGCTTAATCATAAAACTGTAACCCACCTTAAGATCCTTGCTTGCTTAGGTGTTGGACCTAAGGATGCCTTTCCTCTTGCTTCTTTTGCCTCTCTTGAACTCCTCCTTGATTTCCTTCATAAAGACATAACTCCCACTTAACAAAAATTCAGATTTGACTAACCCATAATGCACATTCACTAAAATGGATTCTAGAATACTTAACCAATATATTTCTTTAGCTCTTTGAACCAAAACCTTTTAAGACTCCAAAAGATTTAACATTAACATACCTTGAATCTTCACCAAACAATGAGATTCTTAGCTCTACAGAAGGCTCTTCTCTTCCTCTTTCTTCTTCCCTTCTTGAGCAAACTCAGATTCTCTCTTTAAGACTAAGAGAGATCATGACCTAGTTTAAATCTCTATTCTTTTACTCCACCGAAATTTTTCTTCTTTTTCTCTCCCTTCTTCACGTTTTTGTCTTCTTATTTACAAGACAATATTTTTCCTCTTCCCATTCTACCCTTAAGGAGTGTTAAAAGTCCAATTTGCCTTTCCTTTAATGCCTTAATGCTTCTAACTTTAGTCATCTACCTAAAATACCCTTATGCATTCTTATTTCTTCAACTTAATCTTCCAATTCCCAGAAATACATAAAATAAATCCTCCTAAACTTGACTTAATTATTAATCTCCAATAATAAAAATATATATGATTTTACCATAAGGTCACCAAGTTCATTCAATTCATTCTTACTCATATAATAAAGAGAATTTGGGGCCCAACAATTTGGGTATAATTAAGATCTATATAAGGTTGCATAAATGAAAATGAATTCTATAAAATTTGGAATGTTAATGATGTTTGAATGTATGAGAATTCATAGAGAAACGAAGGAAGAAAGATAGGACACGATTGTGGCCTTTAGTGCATGATCGTGGCCTAGATAATTGGGTTCTGTCACGATCGTGGCACTAATCCCTTGACCGTGGCTAGCATACGCAGCATTTCTTTAAAAGAAACGCTGGATGCCTTCGGGTGATAAAAAGACTGAAGGGTTTTGGGATTAAAAAAAAGTTGTTTTTGGTTTCGTTTTTACAGGAGAGGGCGGCAGGAACGAAGACGGGATAGAAGAAAAATAAATAAATACAAAGACGCAGACAGAGGAGCAAGACAGAGGACCAAGGCAGGCGTGGAAGGTAACCAGAAAAAAATCCGGAAGAGGTGGTGAATACGTATAGCATGAAATTAAATATGGAAGGCTAGGTTTCCGACACCGGTTCAATGGTTAAGCTATTTTTGTCGTTTTAAAGTTGTAATTTCTTTCCAGATTGTTATGTTGTTGGTATTGATTTGGATGGTTTTAGGATAAATAATCTTAATATTTTATATTGATTGTTTATTTTGAACCTATTGCTAAAATATCAATTGTAATCTGCAATTGTTACTTTTGATATTTGAAGTAGCGTCTAACAATCGTTAATTATTAGGAACAACATAACTTAGGTTTGATAACCGGAACGTGTGAGGTTACTGCCTATATTGATTGTTTTCCAGTTCGTAATGCGACTTCCAAATTGAATCTAGAGATCGTATCCTAGGTTATTAGGTAGTTAGGTTTAATAAATGATCGTATCTTGATTAAATTCAACCTAAGGGTAAATCGAGATTTATAGAGCGTTCTATTAGTCTCATATCAATAGTTCGAAAAGAATGGTGAAGACTTTAGGATGAAGGAATATGCTTGATTGTGATTAGGCCGAGATTGACCCTAGAACCGGACTTCACTCATAGTCAACATTTTCTGCATTTTTGATTAATTGTTTTAATTTATTTTCAGCAGTTTAAATTTACTTTAATTTTCTAAATTGTTTAAAACCTAAAAACCCCTTATTTTCTTTCCTTGCATCAATTAATTTCATTACGAAAATTAACCAAACATTCCCTGTGGATTCGATCCCGACTTACCGCAACTACAAATTTTAGTGTGCAGAGTCAGGTAAATTTTGTAGTGCACTCGACACGCGCTGTCAATAGGATATATTTTTGAATTTCCCTTTAATGTTGGGAAACATACCTTATGGCAATGGGGTGTTACATGACATATGTATATATATGCATGATTGAATATGTATTTGATTGACCACCTTAGTAATGTAAATTATGTGTATATTGCATGATTTTAGATGCACAAGTCGAATGCTAACATCCAAACATTGCCAGATCATCCAGGTAATAGCTAATCTGGAGTGTACTGTGAGTTAACCTAGATGTGGGAATTGGCATGATTCCCACGATCGTGGGATGTTTAAACCGAGAACATATATGGGGTTCACTTAATATGATTCTCACGCTCGTGGGTTCCTGCATCAGAATGCTTCCTCCTCTCTTCTCCTCTTTTGGTCTCTAGCTCAATCTCAAAGTTACCAACCTTCATTCCTACATCAAAATAATCAATTTTTACCTTAAATTATCATCAAATATAAGACAACAACAATGAATAGCAAACTAAACGAAAATATACAAAATGAATCCTAAAATACAACAATAATAAACTATTTTGTAAGAAACACATGCCAAATACTTAGAAAAACACACACTATTGCACAACTATCAAGCCATATGTGCATATACATTTGGAAATATATCTCTAAATGCATTATGTGAATGATTGTGAAAACATTACTGAATTGTGATGATATAGTGATATGCAATATTTGTGTAAATGTTTAAGATATGAATGACTGAGATAGATGATTGAAGTATTTTGAAATAAGTATTTTAAATGTGTGAAATTCATGATATATAGTTGAGATGAGGTATATTATGAATTTGGTTTACATTTGAGATGTTTATGTTTGTCACATGAGTGATCACATCAATGATGGTTCACTTAATAAGTTTAAAATAGCAACATTGATTTCAAGTGCAAGAGAGATATAGCTTCTAAGGCAAACTAGTAGAAGTCTATTTTGGAAAACAAGAATGGCTCAAAGTTCTGGTCAACTAATATTTGAGAATTAGTAGATTGTCTTTATATAGTTTCTCATTTCATATAGAACTTTTTGTAAAAAAATAGTAAACAGTTAGATGTTTTTGATAAGGTCCATAGTTGTTTAATGAAGTGTAATGTTACAGTTTAAATTATGATAGTGAATGAAATGGGAAAAATTAACCTTTTCAATGTTTGTAATATGTTTAATGCCATAATAAGTGACCGTGATTACTCTAAAATGTCATTTTCATAGGGTATGTTCTTGAATGTCCTCTAGATATTAGGGCATATACTCTATGGTAGTGGTGTGTTATAAGTGGTAAACAAAGCCAATAAGATCTTAAACCTTATTGGACTGACACATTCACATCAGTCTCATTATCTTTTGAAAATGTGTGACCTTCATGACATGTACATCCTAATTTTGCCATAAATTTCTATTTAAGACCACATTGTTATCACATGCATTAACATATATATGATTAGACATTATTTGCTTTTCCTTTTTGATAAGCCCCCTTGAGCTTTATTTGCCTTTTCTTTGTATATTAGTCATATTACATGCTTTATCCTTCTCAAGCCTTGAAGCTAGTGAAAAATTTGTTGATTTTTGAGTTTATGGAGGTACAAAATTCTAAATGTGGGGGTATGCATAGGTAGCGGTTGGTTTTAATGTTAGGATGTTATTTTATTTCTTATCGTTGAAATTTCTAAATTGATGTAGTTTATTTTAATTTTTACAAGAGAAAAGAGAAGAAAGGAAAAGAAAGAAAGAAAAGAGAAAAGCAAAGGAAAAGAAAAAAAGAAAAATTTTGTTTTAATAAATGTTTCAAAGAGCAAGTGTATATATGGTTTGCAAGGTTATTCACTAATGCATCCTCCTAAAGTTTTATTGAATGGGATACTTGAGTATGATGAATATGAGATAGATATTGGCTTAGAAAGGGGACTCTTTGTAGTTTCAATGTATTGTCATCAATTATATGAGTGATCCCTTCAAATTGGTATATACTTCATGTAGCTTGTGTGTGAGAGCTCGAATTTGAGCTGTGAAACTTGTTTTTGCAATCATCATAGTTAATGTACACAATTGTGAGTGAATGTTGGTTTTTACACTTAATAGTATATTGAGTGTTACTTTTGTTTCACTAGCTTTAATGACTTTCAAGTCACTTGACCAAAATACATCTCACCTTACCTTTTCCCAGATTATAACCTTAAAAAGTCCTTTGGTCCATGATTTTGCATGTGAATTTTAGTGGTGGAGAAATTAAATGATATGCCAAGTCGTGGATTGTCATGATCATGAATGGTATTTAGTGTACCTATGGATATATTAGTTAAACACATTTTTCGAGCCTACCATTATATTGCTCAAATTTTGAAGATGATGAATGTTGATTGATCATGAGTAAAAGATTGGAATGTTGGCTTCTTGCTAGGATTTTTTAAAGTCATTCATCTTTGCTTATCATTATATATCTTGGAACATAAGGGAAATGAGTCAATTTTTTTGTTTCCATGAGCTTAATTTTAATGATTTGCCTAAGGACGAACAAAAGCTAAGTGTGAGGAAAATTGATAGATGCTTAATTGATTATGAAATTATTCCATAACACTTAACGATTATTGACATCAAATTGCTTAAGATACTTACTTCAACTCAATTGTGATTTTAGGCAAAAATTGGAAGCAAAGAAGTTAAAGTGAGTTGAAAGCTCTATATTTTGGCCATTTTCCAAAGAATAATTTTCACTTGTCTTCATGTAGCAAGAAGAACAAAATTAAAAGACAAGAAAAAAAGAAACGCAAATAAATCAAAATTGCTTGTGGCAAAGAACTACAAATGTTTTTTTAGGATTTTTATATTTTTATTTTATTTTAATTATTTTATTAAATTATCAAGCATGAAAATAAATTAGAATTTATGAA
>JANQBM010376657.1:0-19275 GCA_025594535.1 Erythroxylum domingense
GCATAAACATGAGTTATGCTTCCTAATTTCTCATTAATCTCGAATAATCACCATTTTAACCCTAATTCAAGTGACATGATGTTACAATCCCTGCATCCAAAAGCTTCACTACCTCCTTCACAACCTTTTGCATGTTAAGATTTAACCTTCTCTGTCTCCCCCTCACTGTTTTACATCCTTCTTCTAGGTTAATCCTATACATCACCACATTAGGGCTAATCCCCTAATATCAGAAATTTGCCACCCTATAGCTCTCATCCTCTTCTTAATGGTCTCCACTACTTTCTCTTCTTGCTCATAATCCAATTAGTTGGAGATAATGACGGGTAAGGTACAGTTCTTATCTAAAAAGGTGTATCTTATGTAGGAAGGTAAGGTTTTAAGCTCTAAACTGGGAGGCTTAACAATGGAAGGTGGTGTGGGTGTAGTTGTTCTCTCGAACTTCTCCGTCGCAACTCCCTCACATAATTCCTCTTCTCTCTCACTCTCATCCTTGTATACTTCAACAACTTCACTAACTTCCTCTTTAACTTCATTCACACACTCATCCACAATATCAATCTTTATACATATAGTACCATCCATTGACTTCTTCAAAGATTTAGACATGTTAAATTCAATCTGCTCATCACCAATTCTCAAAACAAGTTTTCCTTCATGCACATCAACTAATGACCTACCAGTATTTATAAAGGGCCTACCCAAAATCAATGGACAATTTTTATCAGCTTCAAAATCTAACACAACAAAATTAACAGGAATGATAAATTTATCCACTTTTACTAACACATCTTTTACAACTCCAAATGGCCTCCTAATGGATTGATCTGCCAGCTGAATGAGCGTGGATGTTGGCTTGACCTCTCCTAATACTAATTTCGTGAAAATAGACAAAGGCATCAAGTTAATATTTGCTCCTAAATCACATAAGCATTTAGAAAATTCAAAGTCACCAACAATACATGGAATAGTAAAACTCCCTGGATCTTGTAGTTTTGAAGGCATTACGCTTAAGGTGATTGAGATACAATTCTCTATCAAGGTTACGATCTGATTGTCCTCCCAAGTGCATTTATGAGTGAGTATGTCCTTAAGAAACTTCGCATTCTTGGGCATGTGCTCTAAGGCTTCCACAATGATAAGTTAATATGAAGCTTGTTCAATATCTCCAGAAACTTCGAAAACTGAGTGTCTACTTGATATTGTCTCACCCTTTGTGGATACAAAAGTTTAGGCTTGTAGGGTGGTGGTGGTTCATATGGCCTCTACTTTCTCTTCTTCTATCTCCTTGCCTTTCTCCTTTGTTTAACTCTCCTTTTGAACACTTAGCTCCTCCAGTTACTTGCCACTTTGAAGTGTGATTGCCTTAAGTTGTTCCTTTGGGTTGGCTTCATTATTACTTGGTAGGCTATCTACATTTTTAGAAGACAAATTAGTAGCAAGTTGACTTATATAAACCTCCAAGTTATGGATAGAGAAAGTATGGTTCTTTAAGATTTGGTCAAATTTGGCGTTTTAGCTTGCAAACATCCGTTTCTGATTCTCTTCCTGCCTTCTTTGACTTTCCTTTCCACTTGAGGATTTGGACCTTAATACGTCCATTAACTTGTCCATTTTTCTCTCCAAAGATCTAAGATGGTCTTACTGAAATCCCGGCGGTCCTTGTGATTTTTCTTAGCCACCTGCATTGTTAGTACTTAAAGAAAATTTTGGGTGGTTTTTCCACCCTAGATTATAAGTGTTAGAGTATAGATTGTTACCTTGATGTGGTTGGCCCAAGTAATTTACTTATTATATGCTACTAGCTCCCAACAAGAAGCATTAGACGATGTAATAGTTGTCCTGCCCACATAACTCATAGTGGACCTGCATCGCTTTGACTGTGGATGAAGAAGCTCCTTGTATATTGTTTAACTTCTTAATGAGGGCAGTGATATAAACTTGCAAGGTTGTAATAGAATCAATTGGAATCATACCTTTTTGTTCCTTTATGCCTTGCCTACTCCTTTTGTTCGACCACATGTAACTATTAACTCCTCCAAAATATCATAAGTAGTCTCAATGTTTTTCCTCATTAGCAAGCCTCTAACAGCTGTATCTATTGTCCCTCTTGTAGTCTAATTCACACCACTATAGAATGTCTGTAGTAAGAACTCCCTTAGAAGGTAATGGTGTGGGCAGCTTCTTTGCAACTCTTTGAACTTCTCCCAAGCTTTATATAATGAATCCTTATTATGTTGCCGAAAGTTTGTAATGTCCTTGATGATCTGCGTAGTCTTTGTAAATTAGAAGTACTTGACAAGGAAGGCTTGGGCTACGTGCTCCTATATAGTAATATGAGATGTACTAAGTGAGTTATACCATGCTTTGGCTCGATCTCTCAAAGTGAATGGAAATAATCTGAGCCTCACAGCTTCATCTAAAATCCCTTGAAATCTAAAAGTGTTGCATATCTCTAAAAATTTTGTTAGGTAGGCATTGGGATCTTTAGTTGATAACCCATAGAATTGAACACTGTTCTAGAGTATATTCAGGGGTGCCGACTTGATTTAAAAATTTCTTGTTGTGACTGTAGTCCTTGCAACTCCTTGTAGACTAAATTCGGGTCTCATAATATTCTCTCGGCCCCTCTTTGTTCTCCTTCTTCTGCCATATTTGTTTGAAGATTTTCTTAGCACTTTGCTCTCCTTAACCTCGTCTTTTATTTTGTAATATCAGAAAATTCTTCTTCAAAAGCTTTGATGAACTTCTTGCACATATACTAAACAAACAATCCTTAGTAACGATGCTAAAAACTTGTTGATCACAAAACTAATTCACTAGTTTTACGCTCAAAAGCGTAAGTATACGGGGTGTAACTTATAGTAAAGAAAAAATATCGATCTCTTAGAGATTGTGTTTAGACGCTACTTAACTCAGGATGCTTTGTTTGAGAACCAATTTTAATAAATATAAATTGAAAAATTAAACTAAATCAAATAACTAATAATGAACAAATGATAAAGTAAAAGTGTAGAAACTTGGAATTCAAGATTTAACAATTAAAGATCACTTTTTCCCTATCTGATCTCCCTCCTACCTTATTAATTGAATTGTGCCTCACCTAAAATGTCCTAATGTATTAACTACCTTCTCTCAAGGTGTAATTAATTATCCCTAGCTAAATTAAATGGAAATGATTAAGCAATCTCTTAATCTACAGAATCAGTCCAACAATTCAACTAGTTATGAAGTTATCCTATGGGTAATCAACTAGTTAGCCGAGATCTCTCTCTAACTAATCGATTAACTTGATGAATATAGGTCTATAAAGTGCCAATTCTCATTGTACAGCCCTACACAATTTACCCAAATCAATTTCTCAATATATAGCAAGGTACAAGCTCAACATTCATTAAAAGCATCATTCATTCAAATCAACAAAGTAGGACTTCAATAAGTAGTCCAAAGTTAATCTCTACAAATAAATCAGCCACTCATAATGTCATTAACATCCCTAAAAACTAGAAAATACATAATAAAGATGCTAGAAGAGAAAAACGAAATAAGAACTAGATGAAGCAATCTCATCCTCTTCTTTGCCCAAATCTAAAAAATCTGGAGTTAGTGTGCTCTTTGCCCAATTTGGATTGGAAATCTTGATTCTCTACCTCTCTTTTAACTTTAAATCTGTTTTTTAACTCAAGGAGACAAGTTCTCATGATCCCCTTAGCCCTAGGGATGTGTGTCCTTACATAGTCACAAGAACCTAAAAATAAGTGAAACATGCTTGTCTTTTCTGTTAGGGATCCCACGATCATGGGAATTAGCATGAATCCCATAATTGTGGGTTGTTGTCTTATAACTCCTCCACTTCTCTTCTCCTCTCTTTGTCCATAGCTCAATCACAAAGGTGGCCACCCTCTATTCCTACATCAAAATGATGAATTCTGACCCTATATAAACATCAAACATAAAAGAACATCCATGAAGATCAAACTAAATAAAAACATACAAAATAAGTCCTAAAACATAACAATAATAACCTATTATGCAAGAAACACATGTCAAATACTTAAAAAAACACACACTTGACCTTCGCATCTTAACGCTAGTCAATATAAAATAACTTGACTAGTACTGTAGCCGTGGTGAGTTTAGGCCGATCTCACAGAGAGTGTATGTAAAGTTTATGAAATGAAATTAACTGATGTTCGGGTTTAACAGAGGGGTTTTGATCTTGAAATAAGAAAATAAAAGGAAACTAGACTAATAAAAACAAATTAAAGAAAACATGTGAAAAATGATAAAATGGGGAATTCGGTAGGGACTTGGTTCTTTAGTTTAATCTCGGCCTACACCCCAATTAAGTATATTTCATTGATTTGTTGTTCTCAAACCTCTCCTAGAAACTATTAATCATGGGTTAAAAATTAATCTGAGTTTTCCTTTAGGTTTTGTTTAATCAAGATACGATCATTAGTTAAACCTAACCACCAAATAACCTAGGATAAGATCTCTAGATTTAATTAAGCAGTAGCATTACGAATTACGAAGACCGATTAATCAAGGCAACAAACACATACTAAGTATCATTTAACCTAGGTCACGTTACCCTTAATGATTACGAATCATTGGTCGCTACATATGAATTTCATCATAACAATTATAGATTATATCGAAATTCTAGCAATAGGTATGCAATTAAATGATTTAATGAACGCGTTAAAATCATCTTTTCACAATCCCATTGGGTTCATATATAAATAACTAAACAATAATGAAAATCTGATTATCCATACAAAAAACCCAAATCAATTAACTTAAGATAACACAATCAATTTCTAATAAGAGAAAGAAATAACAAAAATAAGAAAATATGCTTAACTCGGATCGTCGGCGTCAATGTCACCTCTAAACCAATGTTGAGATGTTTGGCCCTCCATGAGTCTCTCCTTGAAAAATGCTTTAGTCCCCAATAATATCCCTACTGAAAACCCTACGGTTCTTCACTTACTACAAGCTTCTTCTCCTCTCTACTATTTATTGATGGGACAATTAAACATTTGGACTTAAGCTACTATACACACCACTCTTCTTCTCTTTTTCTCTCTCTCGTAGCCCTCTCACTATAGCTTAATTTAACAAATAAACTTCATAGTTTTTGATCCACCAATACTATTTATGCCACTTCTCTTCCTTCAAGCTCTCTATTATGTTCTCCAGCCTTCCAAGCCGCAGCTCTCCTCTCTTCCTAACCGCAAGTCGCTCATAGCTCTACCCTTCACACTCTTTAGCTACGCTGCTGTGTATTGATGGGACGATTTAATTTTGTGTCCCCACATACTATTCATACAAAGAACTCTTTACCCATGTCTTGGCCAAACGTTTGTGTTTATGCAAATTTTGCGTTTCATGCAAAATGTTTTACGTTTTGGTCATTCTCGGCTTCTCATCTGCGCTGTCATTTTACTTGGCTAGTTATCCACATGCTGCATTGTTATTTTGTCTTTCTTCTTTGTATTTTAATTTTTTCTTTCTTCTTCTTGTCTTTAAGTTTTTTTCTTATTGCTCTATAAAACAAGTAAAAATTAATCTTCAAAAAACGGGTCAAATGTAGTGCTTTCGACTCACTTTAATTTCTTTGCTTCCAAATTGTACCTAAAATCATATATGAATTAAAGTGAGTATCTTCAACATTTTCGTATCATTAATCGCTAAATGTAAATGATTAAATATATCAACAATTAAACAGATATCAATTTCCCCCACACTTAGCTTTTGGTCGTCCTCAAATAAAACATCCAAATTAAGCTCAAAGACCTAAAACATTTACTCAATTCCCATATTTTCCAAGGCAATATAATCACAACCAAAGATGAGTGACTTTCAAAAATCGTAGCAAGAACTCAACATTCCAAGCTTTTACTCATGATCAATCAATATTCAATACCTTCAAAAACTAAGTAATCTAATGGTAGTCTCAAAAAATGTGTTTAACTAAAATATATCCATAGATACACTCAACACCATTCATGATCATGTCATTCCACAACTTTGCATATCATTTCATTTGTCCACTACTAATGTTCACATGCAAAATCTTGGATCAAAGGACTTTTCAAGGTTGTAATGTGGGTAAAGGTAAGGTGAGATGTGTTTGGGTCAAGTAGCATGAAAGTCATCAAAGCTAGTGAAACAAAAGTATCACTCAATTAAAAATTGGGTACCGTCGGCTATGACGAATACAACATTTATATTTCACAACCCCATTCAACTCTCACACACCAACCATATGAAGCATATACCAATCCGAAGGAATCACGTATACAATTTATATCAACAATACACTGAAACCAAAATAGTGCACCTTCCAAGCCAATATCTACCTCATATGCAATATACTCAAATAACCGATTCATCACAACTTTAGGAGTGCATTAATCATAAACAACTTTTAAACACATATGCACTTGCTTCTAGATACATTTATTTAAACATTTTTTATTCTTTTTCTTTTTCTCTTTTTCTCTTCTTTTCTTTTCTTGTTCTTTTCTCTTTTATTTCTTTCTTTTCCTTTCTTTTTTCTTTAACATTTAAAGAAACTACATTAACATGGGAATTTCAATGATAAGACATAACAAAACATCCCAACATTAACCAACCCACACATATGTACACCCCCAAACTTACACTTTTGTACATCTATAAACTCACCAATCACAAATGTTCCACTAGCTTTATGGCTTGGGTAGGACATTTCGTTAAGTATAAAGCATGTAATGTGGTTGATACAAAAAAAAAGGCTAATAAAGCTCAAAGGGGCTTACCAAAAAGGAAAATCATATAATGGGTAGGCTATTTGGCTAATGTGGTTCGGAAAAGTAAAGAATGCCTAATCATATCCATGTTAATGCATGTGATAAAAATGTGGTCTCAAACAGAAATTCAACGCAAAATCAGGATGTACATGTCATGAAAGTCACACATTATCAAAAGACAATGAGATTGATATGGATGTTTCAGTCTAATAATGCTTAAAATATCACAGGCTTTATCTACCACTAGTCACTGTTCTTCTAAAGATAATGCATATCGATTAATCACAAAAGTAAAAATACATGCTAAAGTTGCCATGATATTCTTTAGTCAACTCATTCTCTAATCATGACTATATAGTCTCAGAAGAAATAGAAAACGAGCAAATGTTTCTTTAATTATTTTATTCTCTCTCATTTTGATTGAAAACTTAAAACAAGCAAAAATAAACTAATAAAGAAACACACATTCATAAAAATAATAATAAATGCAAAAATTTAAAGAAACAAAATTTACTTCTCTTGGGTTTCCCCCTAAGAAGTGTCTTTGTTTAGCTGGCTCAACTCTTTGTTTCTTCCTCACGTGACAAAATTGTGATCTTCAAGTGTCACATATGGCTCCTCCATATGAGGTTCTTCTGGATAGGGCCTTGGTTGATAATTGTTCACCTCCAGCATCTTCCCTATCTTTAGATTCTTTATCTTTACTGAGTCCTCACTCTTTTTAAATAATTTAAATGACTCTTCGCCTTTTTCTTCTTCGTTTAATTCTTTCAACCTACTAGGTAAAGGTGAAGGGTTAGCCTTGAATATAATTACGAACTCAATACTTACCTCTGATCTAAAAGATATGTCTTTGTCTACCTCGAGCTCCTTCTCAACTTCTTCTACACAAGCAATTCATTGAGGATTGACCTCAAAATTCTCAAGCTCCTCATCACTTTCTAAAATTTCTGCACAAAGGTCTATTAAGTACACCTCAGGTTGATACCACTGCTCCTTTTCACTTTGTGGTTCCAGATGGTTGATATCTCTCCATCGAAGCAATGCATCTTGCTAGAATTATAGAGCATCTTGTCGAATTTGCTGTATAATTATTGAAACAACTGTTGCATATTCTATTGGAACTACTGCATATCCTGTTGAATTTGAAGATCGTTAGCAGCCATAATATTAAGCATTTCTTCTAGAGATGTACCTGAGTCATATTAGCTCTCTAAATCTTGGGCACTATACTATGTAATTTTTGGAAATCGCCCTCCATCCTACTAGAATTGTAGAGTATTATGCTACAATTGCAAAGTTTTAGTGTTTACTACATTAATCAACTCTTCCAGAGATAGACTAGAGTTGTGATAGGAAACTTCTCGTCTATATGAGAATTGTTGTACGTCCTACACACTATCCTGAAAATAATTTTGATGATTATCCTATCCATAACAAAAGTTAGGTTGATCAGTCCAAACATTGTTATAGGATTGAGAATATGAATGAAAGAAAAATTATTTCCATCTATACCGAATTTTTTTAATCACAAACACAAACACAAAACAAAAAAAATGAAAAGATCATGAAATGACTAAAAAGAAAACAATTACAAACAAATATATTCAAAACACCAATTAAAATCACAAGCAAAAACTAAACACCACACTCCCTTGCAACGACACCAAAATTGACCTACGCATCGTAACGCTAGTCAAATAAAATAACTAGACTAATACTGTAGCAATGGTGAGTTTAGGTCGATCCCATAGAGAGTGTGTGTAAAGTTTATGAAATGAAATTAACTGGTGTTTAGGTTTAACAAGGGATTTTGCATTTTTAAATAAGAAAATAAAATGAAAACATGCGAAAAAAGATAAAAATGGGGAATTTGGTAAGGACTCGGTTCTTTAGTTCAATCTCGGTCTACACCCTAATTAAGCATATTTCATTGATTTGTTGTTCTCAAACCTCTCTTAGAAACTATTATTCGTGGGTTAATAATTAACCCAAGTTTTCTCTTAGGTTTTGTTTAATCAAGATAATATTATTAATTAAACCTAACCACCAAATAACTTAGAATATGATCTCTAGATTTAATTAGGCAGTAGCATTACGAATTAGGAAAAACGATTAATCAAGGTAACAACCACATACGATGCGTCATTTAACCTAAGTAATGTTATCCCTAATGATTACGAATCATTAATCGCTACACATAAATTTCAACATAACAATTACAGATTATATCAAAATTCTAGCAATAGGTATATAGTTAAATGATTCAATGAAAGCATTAAAATCATCTTTTTACAATCCCAATGGGTTCATATATAAATAACTTTATAATAACAAAAATTTGATTATCCATACACAAAACCCAAATCAATTAACATAAGATAACACAATCAATTTCTAGTGAGATAAAGAAACAAAAAAAGAAAATATGCTTAACCCGGGTCATCGGCATCAATGTAACCTCTTAACTGACGTTGGGACATTTTACCTCCTTGAATCTCTTTGAAAAAAATGCTTCAGCCTCCATTAATATCTCTACCGAAAACCCTACAGTTCTTCACTCACTACCAAGCTTCTTCTCCTCTCTACTATTCTTCGATGGGACAATTAAACATTTGGACCTAAGCTACTGTACATACCACTCTTCTTCTCTTTTATTCTCTCTCGCAACCCTCTCATTGTAGCTTGATTTGACAAATAAACTTCATAGTTTTCAGTCCACCCATACTATTCATTCCACTTCTCTTCCTCTAAGCTCTCTATTTTGTTCTCTAGCCTTGCAAGCTGCAGCTCTCCTCTCTTCCTAGTCGTAAGTCACTCACAGCTCTACTCTTTACACTCGTCAGCTACACTGTTGTGTATTGATGGGACAATTTAATTTTGTGTCCCTGCATACTGTTCACGCAAAGAACCCCTGACTCATTTATTAGCTAAACGTCTGCGTTTCATGCATAACGTTTGCATGAAACGCAGAAACTGTTTGTGGTTTGCGTTTCATGCAAAACATTTTGCATTTTGGTCATTCTCAGTTTCTCATCTGCGTTTTCATTTTACTTGGCTAGTTGTCCACATGTTGCATTGTTGTTTTTTCCTTCTTCTTTGTATTTTAATTTTTTTCTTTCTTCTGCTTGTCTTTTAATTTTCTTCTTCTTGCTCCATAAAGACAAATAAAAATTAATCTTCAAAAAACGGGTCAAATGTAGTGCTTTCAACTTACTTTAATTTCTTTGCTTCCAAATTATACCTAAAATTATATATGAATTAAAGTGAGTATCTTAAACATTTTCGTATTGTTAATCGCTAAGTGTAAATGATTAAATATATTAACAACTAAACACATATAAACACTACTACACAACTATCAACTGGTTGACCAATATCTTCTAATGGTCAATCAATATCCCCTTGTCTATGAAATTTTTCTTTGCAGTGAGTTTATAAATAGAATGGCTTTATACACTAGTCATCATTCGATCAATATAGCGTTATGGTTGATCAATGTAGCGAGTTAAAAGCAAAATTTTATAGTCATCCGTTCGAAATTGTTCCATGTATCCTATTCAAGAAAAACTTTGGTTAACCAGTATAGCTTCATGGTCGACCAATTTTCATGATCTAAAGGCTTTCTTCTTATCTTTTCTTCTAATTTTTATCTCATATGATTATATCTTCATAATCATAAACAATTCACTCTTTTCATTGAAAAACATCATCCTCTATATCATAAAAATCTCATTAAATTCAATCAAATTGAAATTTTATTGTTTTTTAATTTTATATTTAGGCTTTTCAAAACAATTTCTTAATTAAGAATTAATTTTTAATAATGCCTTTATAGTTAAATTGTATAATAAATTAAGGTTGTTTCCCTTTCAATTATATCAATTTAGTTATATTTTTCCTTTTAATTCTATTGTGCTTTTTTTTTACTATTCCATCCTCTAATTCTATCAAAACTTACACTTGGTGCTTTAATTAAATCATTCAATTTAGGCATCATTGATAGGTATGAGTTGCATCATATTTTAGGGTTTAATTTGTTATAAGTTAAGTGTTAATTTGAGTGTTTAGTATGTGTTTAGGTTAGAATTATGTTAGTTTATGTGTTTAAATGTTTTTATGGGTTAGAATACGTCTTTGAGCTTAAATATTATGTTTTGAGATACCTTGACATGTTTGTTAGTGTTTTAGGGTCAATATCAAAGAATGGAGAAGTTTTGGAGATTTTTGGGCCGAAACCATGGCCCACGATTGTGGAACAATAGGCCACAATTGTGACAGAAACATGTGAGCCAACCCACAATTATGGCATATAGAAGAATTTGCCATAACCCACGATCATGGCCTGATTGCCACGATCGTGATAGAAAGGTTTGATGCTAGCCACGATCATGGCCTGCATCGGGAAGATGCGCAAACAAGAGAAAAAGTCAAGTTTTGAGGAATTTTTTAGACTGTTTCGAGGCTAAAAAAATCCTAGGGTTGCCAAGGTATGTAAAGAACATGAAGAACAAAAGAGGAGGAGCTTTTGCACCAGCTATAATCCCGAAACCTTAGAGAGTTTTATCGAGAGATTGAGGAAGAAACGAAGGAAAACAGACGTGGAGAAGAAGCCTACGTGAAGTACTTCCCAGAATAGGATGTTTCCTGTCGTTCCTGCCTCTGTCATCCATTCCTAGTCTATTTTTGGTTTTATTTCATTCTTTATGATTGTATATAATTTGAGATAGCCATAGATGATAGATTCGTTGAATGTAAAGGATTGGTCTAAACTTGCCTTCAGAATATTTTGTCTTTGATATTAAAGAAATTTGTTTGATTGCATTTTTATTGAATTTCTTGTGATTTCAATTTTGCATTTGCATAATTCAGTAATAAACTGAGAGGCTGAACTGAGTGAAAATTCATTAAATTGGGTTAACGAGAGTTACGTAATTTAATAGATCAAGAATTGAATCAAACCGATAAATTTATGTAATGAAAGATCCTATATAGGTTTTCGGTAGTCTATTGGAAAATTTTAGATCTAATTTAGGTTTTGGATAAATTGTAAATCGAGAGGTTGCAATTCCCATAATCTAATTAGAGTTACTAATTATAACTCGAGAGAGAGTAATCAACCCTAGGACCGTCTAGAACTGATAATTCAATAAATTCATAATCAATTAGGTTTTCATTAAAGTCAGATAAAAATGTCCTTTCTCTCAAATGGTAGTTTTTATGTTGTTGTGTGATTAGGTATTGCATCTATTATCCTATTATTATTTTTGAATTTGATTATTGTAATTAATTGCATGATTGAAATAATTTCTTGTTTAGTTTTGTTTATTTTGAATTATTGCGAATTGAATTCAACATTATATTTTAGGATTAAATTAACACTCCTCGTGCAATCTAAACCTTATGTACTACACGAATGACCCATGCGCTTACAGAATATCAAGGTTAATTATTAAAGCTTTTTCATATCGAAAACCTATGATTAAGTTTTTGGCATCGTTACCGAGGAGGAGATTAGTTTAGTTTAATAGTTTAAGGAGTTTAATTTAGTTTTTAATTTTTGTTTTCGTTCTTTCTTTTCTATTTCTGAAATTGTGCTCTTAAATGATCAAAAGAGTCATGAGAGGTTAGAGTCTTTATGATTGTATAGAATTTGAGATAGCTATAGATGATAGATTTGTTGAATGTTGAGGATTGGTCTAAACTCGCCTTCAGGATATTTTATCTTTGATATTAATGAAATTTGTTTTATTGCAATTTTTTTGAATTTCTTGTGATTTAACTTCTACATTTGCATAATTCGGTAACAAACTTAGAGAGTGAACTGAGTGAAATATCATTAAATTGGGCTAACGATAGTTAGGTAATTTAATAGATCAAGAATTGAATCAAACCGGTAAATTTATGTAACGAAAGATCCTACATAGGTTTTTGATAGTTTATTGGACAATTTTTTATCTAATTTAGGTTTTGATAAATGGTAAATCGAGAGGTTGCAATTCCTATAATCTAATTAGGGTTTATAAATTAGGTTACTGATTATAACTCGAGAGAGAGAGTAATCAACCCTAAGATCATCTAGAATCGATAATTCAATAAATTCATAATCAATTAGGTTTTCATTAAAGTCAGATAAAAATTCCCTTCCTCTCAATTAGTAGTTTTTATGTTGTTTTATGATTGGGTGTTGCATCTGCTATCCTGTTATTACTTTTGAATTTGATTATTGGAATTAATTGCGTGATTGAAATAATTTCTTATTTAGTTTTGTTTATTTTGAATTATTACGAATTGAGTTCAACATTAGATTTTAGGATTACATTAACACTCCTCGTGGGATCGACACCTTAGGTACTATATAAATGACCCGTGCGTTTGGAAAATATCAAGGTTAATTATTAAAGCTTTTTCATATCGGAAACCTACGATCAAGTTTTTGGTTGTCGGGAAGAAGATTAGTTTAGTTTAATAGTTTAAAGAGTTTAATTTAGTTTTTAATTTTTGTTTTCGTTCTTTCTTTTCTATTTCTGAAATCATGCTCTTGCATGAGCACAAAGGTCATGAGAGGTTAGAATTGCGCAACTAAAACCCAAATTTAGACATCACACGACTAGAACGAACCCTTAGGAAAGCTCAGCGAGAAGAAGAAGAAGAGATCGTGAAATCAACAATGGTCGAGGAATTTCAGCAGAACATGGACCATGGAGCGAACCAAGGATGTCAACAGCAGTCCTTTATGGACTTTATGAGGCCAGGGTTCAATGCAGCTAACCAAGGAGTAGCTAGTCCGCCAATTCAAGCAGCCTCCTTCGGGATTAAACCAGCCCTTTTTAAATATGCTTCAGCAGAATATATAGTTTTATGGATTGGCAAACGAGGATCCCAATGCACACATAATGAACTTCCTCAAAGTCTGTGATACTTTTCGGTGTCATCAGATGTTAAAAGATGCAGACAGAATTTAGTTGTTCCTCTTTACCCTTAAAGAGAGAGTAAAGGAGTGGTATCATTCTCTGAACCCAGCCAATGTCACGATGTGGGATCAACTAGTTCGTGCCTTTTTAGATAACTATTTCCCTTTGACCAGGACCACGAAGATCATCAAGGAAATTACCATTTTTCAACAAGGTGATGGGGAATCGATTTACGAAGCATGGGAGAGATACAAGGATTTGTAATGGAAGTGCCCACACCACAACCTACCCAAGGAATTCCTGTTGTAAACATTCTACAATGGAGTAAACCCATCGACGAGAGGCACAATTGATGTAGCTTCAAGAGGATCATTGATGAGAAAGACAGTTGATGAAGCAGAAGAGTTGATAGAGGGGATGGTAAGCAATAGTTGCTTATGGACGAATGAGTGGGGTAGGCAACCTGCTACCTTCAAAGAGCAAAAAGGAAATGTGGCAGTCGATCAGATGACAAAAATGCAAGTGAAGATTGAGAACTTGACGTGATAGCTCAACAACATGAAGGCTTCGTCTTCAGCTCCGATGAAGGCCATGCACTTTAAGTGTGAGTTCTGTGGACATATGGACCATCATACCGTGGATTGTTATTTGATGAAGGAAGGCAATCCAGAGCAAGTAAATTATATAGGGGCACAATATGGACGAGGAGGGGGGAACAATCCCTACTCCAACACCTACAACCCTGGTGTAAGAATCACCCTAACTTCTCTTGGACAAATAATGCAAGAGGATAGTTCATGCCTCAAGGGCAATCAGGCTTCTAATAAGATAAATCAAACTAGATGGAATCTAATTTGGATAGAACTTTAGATAAGCCTGGAACTTTAGATGATGCACAAAAGAAACTAGAAAGCAAATTTGAGCAGGTCACTAAGAACTATGCTTCCTCAATCCATGATCTAAAGGCCCAAGTGAATCAATTGTCAAATGCCTTTTCTATACAAAATTTGGGAAATATTCCTAGCACTTCAAGAACAAAACCAAGGGACCAACTAAAGGCTATTACACTTCGAAGTGAGAAGGAACTTTAATCACCCATAAGGACAATAGAGGAGCCCTTCCATCTTATTAAGAAAAATGAAGAAAAGGAGAAAGAAGTGAACATGAGCGAATATCCTCCTTATATCGCCCCTCCACCATATCAACCCAAAGTCCCTTTTCCTCAACAATTACAAAAGAAGAAGTTAGATGCACAATTTGCAAAGTTTGTTGAGAAATTAAAGACGATGCAGATCAATCTCTTCTTTGTAGAGGCGTTGGAACACATGCCTAAATATGCAAAATTTTTAAAAGACATATTATTAAAGAAGCCCACTTAGGAAGATAATCAAATAGTATCTCTAATTGGCACCTACAGTTCTGTAGTCACCAGCCAAATACCATCTAAATTGAAAGATCTAGGGAGTTTCACAATACCATGTGTGGTTGGCGAGTTTGAATTTACAAAGTTTTTGCGTGATTTGGGAGCCAGTATTAATCTTATGCCTTTGTCAATATTCAAGAAGTTAGGACTGGGTGAAGTCAAACCTACATCAATGTTAATTCAGTTGGCGGATCAATCCATTAAAAGATCATTTGGAGTAGTGGAAGACGTTCTGATGTAAGTGGATAAGTTCATTATTCTAGTAGACTTTGTGGTTCTAAATTTTGAAGAAGATAAGAACTGCCCACTGATCTTAGGTTGACCATTTATGAATATAGTAAAAGCTATAATTGACATTCATGAAGGGAAATTAACACTTCAAATAGGTAAGGATCAGATCGAATTCAATATGAATAAGGCCTTGAAGAATCCAATAACGAGTAGCGTATGTATGAAGGTTGAAATTATGGATAAAAATTTGCAAGAACAAGTTAAGAGTTGCATCACAGAAGTACAATCAGTGAAGGCAGAAGCAGACAATGGATATTAGAACCCTAAATCTAAAGGAGATGATGAGATGGAGTCAAATTTTCAAATACATCAAGATAAATTGGTTCGAATTGAAGCACCTATACCACCATCTACAGAAAAACCACCGATACTAGAGTTTAAACCTTTACCTGCATATCTTAGATATACCTTTCTCGGTGAAGGTCAAAGATTATCGATAATAATCTCTAACCAACTGAATATGAAATAAGAAAGTAAGGTGGTAAAAGTTGTTAGGAAGCGAATGAAAGCCATCGGATCGCAGATTGCTGACATTCGAGGCAAAAGCCCAAATGTTTGCATGCACCGAATAAACCTAGAGGAAGGATGTAGAACGGTGAGGGAGCGTCAACGGAGGTTGAATCCTAACATTAAGGAGGTGGTCAAGAAGGATATCATAAAAATCCTAGATGCGGGGATAATTTATCCTATCTCTGATAGTGAATGGGTCAGGCTAGTATAATGTGCACCTAAAAAGGGTAGAATGATGGTAATAGAAAGTGATAGTGGACAAGTAATTTCAACAAGAACAGTCACAGGATGGAGAGTATGTGTAGATTATCGCAAACTCAACTCAGTAACTAAGAAAGATCACTTTCCTCTTCTGTTCACAAATTAGATGATAGAAAGGGTAGTTGGTCATTCTTTTTATTACATCTTAGATGGATATTTTAGATATAATCAGCTTTTCATCTATCCTGATGATCAGGAAAAGCCTACATTCACTTGCCCCTATAGTATCTTCACATACAAAAAGATGTCTTTTGGACTTTGCAATGCCCTAGCTATATTTCAGAGATGTATGATGTCTATCTTCGCTGACATGATAGAAGATATAATGGAGGTGTTCACAGATGATTTTTTAGTTTTTAAAGATTCTTTCGACATGTGTTTAATTAATTTAGATAGAGTTCTTCAAAGATGTGAAGAGTCACTTGGTGTTGAATTAGGAGACATTCCACTTTATGGTATAAGAGGGGATAGTACTAGGGCATAAAATCTCACATCAAGGATTCGAAGTTGACAAAGCAAAAACAAAGGTGATAGAGAAACTTCCACTACCAAGCAATGTAAAAGATGTGCAAGGATTCTTAGGTCATGCAGGATTTTACCATTGATTCATCAAAGACTTTTGGCAAATTGCAAGACCTTTGACAAACCTTTTAGTCAAGGATGTGCCTTTATTGTTTAATGACAAGTGTATTATTGCATTCAACACATGAAATGAGGCATTAATATCATCACCAATTTTATCACCACCGGTCCGGACACTTCTATTCGAAGTTATGTGTGATGTAAGTAACCAAGCCATAGGTTATGCTTTGGGCCAAAGGAAAGATAAGAAGTTGCATACGATTTACGATGCCAGTAAGACTCCTACAGGACCCCATCTGAATTACACCACTATAGAAAAGGAACTACTCGCAGTAGTGTACACATGTGATAAGTTTCGATAATATCTTTTGGGTTCAAAGGTAATCGTATTCACCAATTGCGCGATACTAAAATACCTTTTCAACAAGAAAGATGCAAAACCAGGCTCATTTGATGGGTGTTACTTTTATAAGAATTTGATATAGAGGTGAGAGATAAAAAGGGAGCAGAAAATGTGGTTGCATATCACTTATCCAGACTTAAGGGAGGGGAATGCAAGCCAAACGACGATATTAACAAAAATTTCGTCGATGAAACTTTGATGCTACTTAAGAGCTTGACTATACTATAGTTTGTTGATATCGTAAATTATGTTGCCAGTGGTAAACTTCCGTCAGAATTCTCTTACCAATAAAGGAAGAAGTTCTTGTATAATTGTAACCAATATATATGGGATGAGCCACTTCTGTATAGAGCATGTGCAGATGTTTTAATGCGACAATGTGTTCCAAATGCAGAAATGTTAGACATCCTAAAGCAATGTCATAAAAGTCAGTATGTTGGGCATTATGAAGCCAATAAAATGAAAACTCGGATATTTGAGAGTGGATTTTATTGGCCACATTTGTTTAAAGATGCTCAGACTTATATAGCACAATGTGATCGATGCTAGAGAATAGGTAACATCTCCAAAAGGGATGAAATGCCTTTATCTAATATTCAAGAAGTGGAAGTCTGCAATGTTTGGGGCATTGATTTTATGAGTCCTTTTCCATCTTTAATGGGAAATATGTATATTCTAGCGGGAGTTGATTATGTTTCATGTTGAGCCAAAGCAGTAGCATCTCCAACCAATGATGGGAAGGTGGTGCAAAAGTTCATTAAATGGTTATTTAACTGATTTGGAGTGCCACGTACAATAATAAGTGATAGAGGCACACATTTCTGCAACAGATCTTTTGATTCCCTCTTAAAAAGATATGGAGTGTACCACCGGGTCACTACCATCCATAAATGAGTGGCTAAGTGGAAGATGTTAACCGGGAGATAAAACATATTTTAAAAAAGACGGTAAATAACTCCAGGAAGGATTGGGCAATAAAGCTAGACGATACCTTATGGGCCTATAGGACGACTTTCAAAACACCTATTAGAACAATTCCTTATAGGTTTTTGTATGGGAAAGCTTGTCATTTGTCAGTTGAATTAGAACGTCGAGCATACTGGGCGATTAAAGCATTAAATTTTGATTGGAAACAAGCCAATGAAAAAAGACTTCTACAACTGGACGAACTTGAAGAGCTTCATTTTAATGAGTACGAAAACCCCAAACTCTATAAGGAAAAGATCAAGAAATGGCACGATTCTCATCCCAAACAAAAGGAATTCAAAGTAAGAGACATTGTTCTGCTATATAATTCACAGTTAAGACTATTTGCAGGGAAGTTAAAATCTAGATGGAGTGGACCAATTACAATCATTCAAGTTTTTAATCATAGAGCCCTCAAACTGGAAAACGCTAAAAAGGAGACTTTTAAGGTCAATGAGCATCATTGTAAGCTTTATTTTGGAGGAGCGATTCCTAAGGACAAGGAAGTGATTTCCTTATCTTCGAATAATTAAGATGCCTCCATGGATGCAAGGTCGAGTTAAAGACCATAAATTAGCTCGTTTAGAAGTTTGATTGAATTGTTAGGTGTAGTTAGATTTGTTTTGAGCTTTCAATAAAATGTTAGTAATTTGTGTTGACTCTCAAAGAGTTCAATTACCGCCTCCAACACCATCCCTACCTCCATCTCCATGAGATTTTGTCCAACCAATTTTTTCTTTTTCAAATTAGTCTTTATTTTTTATTTATTTTTATTTTTATTTATTTTCTTTTTACTTTAATTTATGTTTCTTCTTTTCTTTTATGTGCTTGTTTGTTCCCTTCTCATATTGAGGACAATGTGTTGTTCAAGTGTGGGGAGGGTTATGTGTTTTGCTTTATAAGTGATTTTGCATATGGTATGATAGTTGTTAGGTTGCATTTTGTGATTTGTTTGAATATGCCAATGGCTTAGATTGATTGAAATTGATTTAATTTTGAACATAATCTATTAGATTGTGAAGAATCATTAACTCGCAAAAATTAGAGAATTGGGGTCTTTGGATAAATATATAGCTTAATTAGGATTTAGTACCCTCTAAATTGCCACATTCATTTATAATTTGA